>VZRX01009450.1:123051-198150 GCA_013398075.1 Notiomystis cincta | reverse complement strand
AAAAAAAAAAAACAGAAAAGTATTGAACTGATACTTTAATTACATTTTTTTTTATTCTTTCTAGTTCTTCCAGGTACATTGTCACCTTTTTCTTATAGAAATTGGTGCCCTGAGCTAATCCACCTATTTCACAGACTGGTATGTAGATACAAGCTATATAATCAGGGAGGACTTAATAAAAAGAAAAGGAAAAGGAAAGTCAGATCTGTTTTGCAACCAGATTTTAACATATAGAAAATTTAAAAGATCCATCACATGTTTCAATGATGAATTTCCTTCTCTAATAACACTGATGGTCAGAGATTTCATTCTGCATAGGAAATGAGGAATTGCTCACTTCTTCCTTGCTTACTTAGGATAACACAGAATTTCCCAAAATATAAATACTGAAATATCTAAATTCATAACTAAGGCCCTGTGATTGCCTGTAACTTCCAAGGGGATATGTGTCATAGGAGAGCCCCACTCCTTTTTACATGGATGAAGGCCAGCAGGAGTCTTGCCCTGTAAAATTCTCTGGAACACTTCACACTTGTATCAATTGACAGTAATCCTCTGTTTGTACAAGAAATATCACAACCATGTGGGAAACATTTACTGGCCCAAGCAGCAAAGAATTTGAAAATACCATACCCAGTGTGTCAGTGACTGATGAGATTTATGTTAGTGGGAGGAAACACAGGCATTAAATCAAGAGATATTTACGCAAACTTAATTTTACTGTATATTTGGCCTTGTTATGAAGTTATTTATAGGTATAATTTACTTAACCAGTGCTTCTGTGTCTGGCTCCTGTTTCAAGAATTCATCAAAAATTCATCATCTGGTCTGTTCAATAATATATACTTTAAAATGGAAAGCAACAAACTATAAATGACATAGGAGGGAAAGAAAACACATGCTGCTACATATTCATTTGTAATGGATATGAATCGCGGAAGTGACTGCAGGTAAAATAAACAGGAGTATTGGTTTACAAGATAGTAAACAGAAAGAGTTAAAAGATGTTTGTCTTTCATGATTTCTGCATTTCTCCATTACTGAAATTTAATGGAAGGGGGTACTTTCACTACACTCATCAGGAATCTTAACTTCAGATCATTCTGCCACCCTGCAAATTGTACTGCATTGCACAGATCCCTGCTTGGTATAAAGGGCCCTGATGTTTGAGTCCATAAAAACTCATGGGGAGTTTTGGACCCTTGAAAGTCATTGCATCTGGCAGCTACAGCTTTGCTGCAAAGGTCCAGTCCTGCATTTCCAAACTGGTCCTAGGCAACATCACAGAAATGGTGAAAGGATTTGGATACACTATTTACTGTTAATCTTTGTATACTCTCACTATCTGAAAAAAAAATCTTCACTGAAAGCAGCACAAATGCTGCTGCGAGCAGTGAATGAGTTGGGTTCCCAGACTTGTAGTTTTTGTGTATGTAGCTAGCAAGTATTGAGTAAGAGGAGACAGCACCAGGCAAATGGGGAAATGGGATTCAGAAAAACCTTCTTGCACAACCTTTGATTCATCTTACAATAAAACTGTGTTCATGTCATTGATAGTGACAAGAAGACGTGTGTAATCCTTGTGGGATTCATCTGTTGGTGAGTCTTAATCACTTCTCCCTGCAGGCTAGTGAAGGGCTCATGTCAGCCGTCAGAGTGCAGACAGAGAGGCTCAAACAAAAACTTCTCCTTAAAGCCTTACTGGTAGGAGCTCTTATTTTGATTCTAGTTACTGTCAAAAGCACTGCAAAAGTCCCCAGGCATTTCTTGAAGTAATGAAGTAGAAGATTTCTCCCAGAGGAAGATGGACAAAGTCAGAGAGACACATATTACCTTGTATTATCAGTGCCAGAGTCTCAGGAGAGCCCTATGCAGAGCTTTCCAACCAGCCTCTGAAACTGCAGCAAATAATTGCACATCAGAGAGTCTTATAAAATGGTGAGATGGACAGAAAGGCTCTTTGTGAAGGTAATCAGTACTTTTATGCTGGGAAAAAATTAGGTTATTCTACTTTATGGATCCATGATCAAAATATTTGCAGACCCTGCACATAAACATTTCTTAAAACATTCAAGTTCAGTTGTGATGTAGAACTGACAGACACATTTCCTGTAAAGTATTTGTCTAAGCTATTTCAGAAGCTTAAAAGTGATCTGAAATTTCTCTTGGTGAAGTCTAGGTGTGGTTGTCATCCTTGCTGTTAAATACCAACGTACAGATGTGAGCCCCATGGTCTGAAGGACCATCAAAATCCTAAGATAACACGTGAGGTTTCTTTCTTGCTTCCAGAGTCTAAGTCAGAATTTCTGCTGTTTCAAAGACACTTCTTATAATTATTCCAGATGGAAGAACTTATCACCCTTCTCTCTTCTACTTCTTCTCTCAAATTTTTCTGAGGTGGGCATAGGCTCTGAGGAGCTGTGGAA
Source organism: Notiomystis cincta (assembly GCA_013398075.1). NCBI lineage: Eukaryota > Metazoa > Chordata > Aves > Passeriformes > Notiomystidae > Notiomystis > Notiomystis cincta. Next base: position 195,724 of record VZRX01009450.1, on the reverse strand, counting down.
CCTCCCTTTGGCCAATCAGACGACTAGTTCTGATAATTCTAGCAGCATTTCTAAGTCATAAATTAGGTAAAGGTCTATGCTTTTCCATGGATAGTTTTGAGTTTAGCATGGTCTGTTGACACAAAAATTTGGGATTCACTGAATTAGAGAGCAGAAATAATCAGAATTGCAATGGGAAATGTCATTGTGTTGAGGCTCAGCACAAAACTTGAGTATGGCTTTTTCTAGTCTCTTTTATATGCAGTTACATAAGTGAACTCGTTTGACTTTTTTATAGAATTGGAGTACAGAAAGTAGAGTGTTAATAGTAGAATCAAATATTTGAAATTTTTAGCTGATAAAGAGGAGAAATTATATATTTTAGATAGCTAAATATATCTAAGTGATGTATTCTTGATGGAAAGACAGTCCCCAAAGAGTTGTTTCTCCTTAGAATTATATAGTAAGCTGACTGACTTCAGGAAAAGTTATAAATACAGTACTTCTTTAAAAACAAGCCTTCTTACTAGGAGTATAAGAAACCTTTAATATTGGGCTCAGGAGTGTGGGGTTTTTTCCATCTGTAGTATTTCTGGGCTGTTTCTTTTGTTTTCATTCTCTTCCTGGATCTTCTCCTGAAGTACTGGGGAAGTATTTGCAGCAGTTTCACCGTTCAGACAAAGAAGAATTTGTTCTTTAAGGGAAAAGTCACCCTTTTCATTATGGAGACAAAAATGTACCTCACAGTCCCTAACACTTTGGTACTTCAGATTTCTCCTTCTCCATGCCCCTTATTGGGGTGGATTCTGGTAAATAGTAGCAGTAATTAAAGAGTCTATCAATTTTAATTTGGTTGTTACATGAATTGGTCATTTTCTCATCTAAAACCAATGAATCTTCTGTCTTCCCAGGACACCTGAAAATGACAGTATTTGTGGTTGTAACCATTATTGCTGTCTTATCCTATTGTTACCTTACTGTTATTGCAATCTTACATGCTCTTTTTCATTGACTTTTATTTGTAGTGGTTACCCACATTGTAAGATTTGCACTTGAACAATACCAAAAAGAGTCAGTGCCTTCAGAAGAAATCGAAGCTGATAGCATGCTTCTTATTTGTGTGATAAGTATTTTTATTAGAATTAGATTGCCGATTCCTCCTCTCCCCCATTCTCTTTGAAGAATAATTATGAGTGAATACAAGACAAAATATTTCTTTATCTTCTCTTGTAAGATAATTGTTCATTATGGTAGTAACAGACGATTTGCATGTTTGCATAATGAAGTGCAAATGAAGGCAGACTGAGTGCAGAGGGAGAGCAATGCCAGCAGTGCACAGGGCTCCACATGCACATTAGGGTGGCTGGTGTGGGCTAAGTCAGAAAGCCATGAAAATATCAGTGTACTCAAACTACAGTGAATATGTTTACATTTTAAGAGGCATTTATTAATGTATAAAAGTGAAAAAGCCCACAGATCAGCTCTCCACAATTCATTGTAGGGGGCACAAAAATCCCTTTGTTTGGCTTTGTGTATTTAATCAGAATAATTAATGGGCCTGACAATTTAATTCTGTGTAATCATATTCTTATAAGCAACTCTACAACTCCTCGTTTATCAAATTCTGCAGGAGAAGCAGAAATGTTGCAAAAATAGGCACAAAAGAAAGCCTGTGCTCCACTGGGTGCTGAGGCACCTGAAATTTCAAGGAACAAAAGGCCCCATAAGTATGAGAAGTAGACTGTTCCATCTTTAAGTTAAAGATTTTGTGCTGCATATGTGAAAGACTAGGAAGTAGATTGGGCCCTTCCTGTGGTTCAGATTACTGCTGAGCAAAAGTCATGAAGAGTAACAGGAATTAGGGATGTAATGGGATTATGTGGCTGGTGTGAACTTCTAGGAAAGGTATATCTCTTTGAAGCCACCATTGCCCTTCCTGACAGCATTTTTCTAGTGAGAGACCAAGCAGTGACCAAGCACAAAGTCTAGAGAGTCTCTCTAACCATCATCCAGATCCAGTTTTCTAAAGCATCATCAAATAATTACAATTACTTTTATACTTCTATAAAAGGGACTGAAACATTTTAAAGGTTAATGGTTAGTGAAAGACAGTGGGATATCCAGTCTAAAGAGGATTGATTAATGATCATTTATTATATCAGGGTTTAAAAAAGCTGCTTTATATTGTACCTGACTATCCATAAGCACAAGTGCTGCGCCATATTTGGTACAGGAGTTGTTCTTACCACATGGCATTCTGATGCTATGCATTTCCTTTGAAGGTACAGTGTTAATACTCAAGCCGCAAAATTTATGAATTGTCTATAATTTATTTTAATTCTTACCAAAATTATCTATAGTATTCAGTTATCTTCCAAGGGATCAGGTATTAGACATGCAGAGTTCACACAAGAGATCTGGTCTGTTGTTATTTCCAACTTTGACAGGGGATGGAAAGTCACAGAATCATAGAATACCCTGAGCTGGAAGGAACCCATGAGGATCATCAGGTCCAACCCTTAGCGCTGCACAGGACACCCCAAGAGTCACACCAGGTGCCTGAGAGAATTGTCCAAACACTTCTTGAATGCTGTCAGGCTTGGGACTGTGACCACTTCTCTGTTCCACACTCGTGGTAAAGAACCTTTTCCTAATATCTAACCTAAATCTCCCCTGACAGAGCTTCAGGCCACTCCCAAGTCCACTTATTTCTACTCAGATCCAGTGTCTCTGCTGGTTGTTAGCTGTGACTCTCAGCTAAAGTGGCAGATTCTATGGCATTTCAGATTTGAGGGAGATGGCACAAATTTCTGGCAGCATTGTTTATTCTGAGTGACAGCCCTGTGAGACACTGGGGCAACTTCTTGTGACCCACTACTGTTTGCAAGTGTTGGGTTTTTGGGGGGCTTTCTTGGTGGATTTTTTAGTTGTTTATTAGTTTGGTTCTGTTTTGAAAGAAGCATAACACTAGTTTCATGCTTCTAGGACATTAAATCATTTCAAAGAGTCTTTTTCTTGCCTTTTATGTCTTTTTATTCACTTTTGTCCTTGCTAATAAGAAGTGCAAATATTTTAACAGCCCAGAGGTTCTTATTCCAGATTTCTTTTAACCAAAAGCAGTAAATGCTATTTTGTAATAAAATCATGCTAAATACAGATTATACACTGACTCTGCATTTTTTCTATTTAAGATTTCTTTTCTTCTGTCATTTTCATTCTCTTCCAGAACATTACCTACACATTACAGAGGGTGTGCTTATCCAAGCTATGCATATTTTGCACCCAGGGATGAGCTAAACAGCTCCTCCTCTGAAGAAGCCTGACAAAGTTACTGCTTCTTGAGATTCCATCCCTCTCTCAGTACCAGAACACTCAGGCTTTGGACTTCAGTGATTTCATGCTTCTCTCCTGTTTAATGTAGCACATCTTCTCCACAGATCCTCATTTCACTGCAAAAACTATTTAGCCTTGCAGGGACAGTGCTCAAACTGATGTATTCTTGCACTAGGCCTGTACATGTAGCTTTGCTGCAGAAAGATTTACTATTGGACTTTGAGGACACAGCTAACAAAGCAGGTGCAGGCTGGTTTCTAGGAACCACAGCATCACGCTGGATCAGATTTCAAAAGCTGAAAAGTACGAGTTCTAGGACAAAAACTCTTATTCAGAGGCAGGTACATTTAACTTCCAAAATCTGAGAACATCTTGGAGATAATAAACCCTAAGCATCTGGCTGTCCTTTTCCTTCCTCAGAATGAATACAGGATACCTGTTCCATCAGTGGCTGTCACAAGTGTCAGAGCACTAAGCACACTCTCCTCCCCCTGGGTTTGGCTGCCTGGGCTTGGCATGCACAGAGGTAAAGGTACCAGTGCCAAGCCTTGAACACTTGGAGAATGTTCTGCCAAGAAGCCTTGTGAGAGCTTTTTTTCCCTGTTTTCACCCCCCAGACCATTTTGTTCAGGGACTGCTCTTGTGCTATGGTGTATCCACCCTATGGTGCATGTTCTTTTATGTCCCTTACTCTGATCCTCTTTTGTGGTTTAACCCCAGCTGGCAACTAAACACTATGCAGCTTCTTTCTGTCTTCCCTTGCAATGAGATAGGGAAGAGAATCAGAAGGGTAAAAGTTGGGTTGAAATAAAGACAGTTTGATAGGCAAAGCAAAGCAAGGAATTACTTCACTGCTTCCCATGGGGAGGCAAGTGTTCTGCCAATCCTAGGGAAGCTGGTCTCCCTCACATATAATGGCTACTTGGGAAGACAAATCCTATCCCTACAAATCTTCTCTCTGCCTTCTTCTTCCCCCAGCTTTATTTGAGGAGCATGAAATGCTCCATATGGCATGGAATATTCCTTTGGGCAGGTGGACTCAGCTGTCCTGGCTGTGTCCTAATAACTACTATGAAGAATATTAATGATACTCCAGTCAAAACCAGCCCAACACTATGATTCACTGATGACTTTCTGTCCTGTTCTCAGACCTGCCTCATCCCTGTGCACTATTATGAATGGACTATTGAATGGTCTTGCCCATCATCCAAAATCTGCTCTCTACACTCAGGCACTGTGGGCCAGTTCCTCAATCCCTGCTCTTTCTGGCTATGGAGCAGTACCTGCCCTTGACTGTTAGAAAGAAAAACTGTCCATGTGTACACAGAGGGGACACCTGGGTTTTGAAAGTTCACACATCATTTATTAGACCTTGTGCCCATCATAGTCTCTCTCAATCATCTCCAACGACTGACAGAGACCTGTAGGATCAGGATTTCCCATTCCTGTAGCTCAGGGTTTCCTGTTGCATGTATCATATGGGAAACAACATCATTTATATACAGAAGCAGACTGTCTGAAAGTCATACAGGTGCTATTAATGAGCCACATGAGAAGATAGATCAGTAAGATGGCATCACCTGCCTTCTCCATGACAAATCCAACAGCAGATTCATAACTCCAGACTGGTTCTACAGTGGTAAGGTATCCAGGCCTCATTCTTGCTGTCCTCCTGCCCTGGAGGGTGAAACTGGGGGTGTGTGGTGTGAGCTCACACTATTGCACAGATACCAGTTTCTCACCAGGACCTCTAATGCAGATATGCTCATTCCTTATTGCTAAACATCCCAAGCCAGGGAGGTTGGTGCTCTAATTCCATGCCCAGCTTCATTGACCAGTATCCAAAATGGAAGAGTCTAATCCTTGCTACAGATTTAAGAGCTAGGGAGAGGACTGTGGTGGAAAACTCAGAGATTTTTAAAATCAATTTATTACTACCTCAGTTTTAAAAATGTGTAGGTTCTAATTGTCATTCCTTATGCATAAGGAAAGTTGTTACTTCCTCAGTCCTTACACATGCACACTCACATGTGCACACTCTGCCACCCTCGCCCAGTTCTTCAGGGAAACCTACAATTAAAGTTGTGCCTGTGAAGAGTAGGACTAGGATGAAAAAGAAAAAACTTATTGTGTAGAGGTACCTGTCAAAGACTTTAAAAATCTACTATTTAGGAATATAATCAATTTAACATTTTGGAGGAGGAGGGTTGGCTCCATTTGCAAAGAAAATAAAAATGTTATCTGCATTAAATTTAGTTCTTGGGATGTTGTGGCATCTATCACAAGTCTATTCATCCCACAACATAAATACCATTCCTAAATCATTTTTGGCCTTCCTAGACAGGGTAGATATAATGAAATGCTTTCTTCCATCATCAGAACCTGTTACTCCTTTCACAATAGGACCCATACATTCTAAAATGAAACATTTCTAGGAAAATTCTAGAGCCTGTTGTGGTTTGGAAGAATTACTGTGTACTGACTTTTTTTTGTGATGCCTGCAAGTTAGATGACAATGGCTTAGAGAAGGAAGATTGGGAAAACATGTTGTGGGAACAGCTGGCACCAAAAAAGGCACAAGCAGTGAAGTAGGGAACTAACACCATAGCTGATCGTATCAAGAGCTGATGATAGACCTCAGTTCATCACATATTGCTGAAGTTCTGTAATTACAATGAAATAGTTGAGCAGTAGCAGCATTGACCTAGGTCAGAAAATACTATTTCTTGTTCTCCTTGCACATATGTTAAATTTAATTTAAAACATTAAAACACTTTTTAAAAAGACTAGCAAATACTTTGGAGAAGCCTCATAATGTTTTTAACTAGCTAGCTATGAAGAGACAATTAATCAGAGTGCTATCTCAGGTAGGCAAGAACTGCAGCCAGCAGGAGGGCACAATGTGTTCAGTTTCCATGGAAATTCCTCAAAGGAGAAGGAAAGGTAAACACTTCTATAGATAAGTTAGTAAAATATTCTTTAAAATATTGTAAAGTCAACTAGTCTGCTATTTAAAAAAATCAATGAAATGGAATAGAAAATTTCTAATTCTATACCTGTACAAATAAGCAGCATAAATTTCTAGAGGCAAAAGAAGCAAGGGAAGAGTTCAAAACTGTACCTGTTAATAAGTTTGCTTAGTAACAGGCATAGTCTGCTGAGTGAACCAAAGCTGTCTTAACCAAAGTCCTATTTTTAGAATGATCATTGCATTCTGCAAGCTCATCCAAGACTTCACTGCTTAAATCAAAATATTACCTGGCCTGAAAAGAGTCAAAAATTATGATGATTTTTATGATTTCATCTACCAGTATCAATGAGGCGTTTATGATGTTTTTTATTGATTATCATTTTGTATTGATGATATTTGGGTTTGTTCAAAAAAATCAGGAGTCCGTAGTTTGAGAGTGGAAACAAGCAATCTTTACTAAAGGACAAAATTTTTGCTTGAATATATAAACAAAAAGGGAGGTTTTATTATTTTGTTGTAGTCAGCAATATAGGTATTGTTTGTATACTTAATATCAGTATTCAGACTGTGTATTTGTGCTTTTTTGTTGTCTGTCTGGAGTCTGAAATACCCTAAGGGAGTCAGAATGAAGTCTTTTACAAACAAGATTTGCATTAGCTTGGCTATGGGTCAGCATGATTCAGAAATACAAATATCTTCTTAGTAAATTAAACAGCATTAATCCAAATGCAAATACTAAACTCCATACGCAAAAGCTGTAAGAGGTGATTAACAAAATTCAGTTTAATTTCAGTGAATCACAGTCCTTCTGAAGTTACCTCTGCTGCCTGCTGGCTGTACATTAAATTGCACATCTAATAGAAAGCTGCCAGTATCTTTTGTGGCATTGTCACACTTTAAAGGCAAATTCATCTTAGTGATGATGATGATTCACCTTGTTGAATGAAGGCCTTATCAAGAAATTTTGACCCTTTGCTCAAGTCTTATTTTGTGAAGCAAACAGATAATTCCTGGTGACCTTAAGTCCATGGTACAAGCAGTACTGGTATAAACCTTCCTTCATTACTTCTTCTCATTACTGAAGCTAAGCAATCATTTATGCTCTATTTTCATTTCAACCTACTGACTTCCAACAAGGCTCACATGTGACAAACATCATAATTTCAGCTGTAAATGTTAACTCTTGCTACTTTGTCAGCTAAAGGTTTGTTTGACTCTCATTTTCTATCATACAAGCAGTGAGTCTTTCATATGGGGCAATGCTAACATAAATCCATAGTAAATAATTAGGTCTATAATATTCTTGCAGAGATTTTGCCATTTAAGTTAGCTACACTGGAAGTGTACAAGGTTCTGAGATTTATGCAGTAATTATCTTTTGCTTTTAGGGTCTGATCCAGATTCCACTGAAGTTAATGCACATTTTATCATGCCAAGAGGAGCTGGCTTAAGCCTTTAGGGGTGAATTTATTAAAAAAATATAATAATAATAAAAAATTAAAGCATCATCTTGCTTTTGTATTAAACTAGTATCATCTTAAGGAGATAATTAGGCTTGATGAAATATTATGGGCTTGGCAGTCAAATGCAAGAACCATTTCAGAATAAGAAATTTATTTAAAATACACGTAAGGTCATTGTTAGTCAAAATAAAATAGTACTAGATCAAAAGGAAGAGCAGAGAGTTTGGCTGACTTAATTGTTTTTTACTTTTTGGAAGGCACTGGGACTTGTGCTAAAAGAGATCTCTGTCTACCTGAAAATTACTTTCATACAAACCCTTATAGTCTCACTTTGTGACTGGACTTTCTCTTTTAGTCATACAGCAATTACAATATTAAGTAGATATACATAATGAATATCACTTTGTTAGCATGTGTACCATATAGCAGACTTGTGAATCTGTGAAAGCATGAAGCATTCCTCATGCAATGACAAAAAACCCCATTTTATTTCATATATTGCCCAATTCTGAAAGAAACTGCTATGCAATTTCATGGCATTTGGCAAGCAAGAAGCACAATCCCTACAACGTGAGGATATCTCAGTTATGATGCTACTATTTTAACCATCCAGAATGTGTGTGTCATATTTATTCCTGAAATACTTCTTCTGAAAAACTAAACTGCTGTTTTAATTACCTAATGCAAATTCCCCCCTCCCCAGTCAGAAACAAAAACAAACTAACCTCTCAGATGCAGATAATGAGAACAAATCAATAATACCATTGTAAAACAGTACTAGCTTCAGGAGACAGCTGCAGAAGTAAATAGTTCCATTTGTTTTGAAATCCTTCCTGAACATCATGACTCATCTTCTGGTTCTATTTTGGGCTCTGTCGTATGTGTGTGTGGCTGAGGTCACACAAGCCAGCAATCCAAGCAACTGAAGCAGTGCATGTTGTCAAAAAGAATAGTTTATTACGTGGATTTGTTGTATAGAAATGTCTTTTCATGCTCTGCCTCTTCATAAAAGGATATGAGCAATAATCTACCTTGTCTGCAATGACTTAAATCTTCTTATTCTGAATTGGAACTAGCTTCAGATTCCTTCTCTAGGTAACACCAAATCTAACCCTTTATTTCCAGGGAAATCAGGTAAAAAAACACTTAAGAGGTTTTTTGATTTTATCTGGAAAGCAGCTTGGGAGGGGTCAGGAAAACAACATATATTTAAAATTGAAATAAATTTCTAGCTTTAGATAGTAGCTTTTCCTGTAATGATGCCCTGGGGAGACTAAAAGAGTCACTTTTTACCCATTCATCCTCTAATTAGGCAAAGTCCGTACGTATGCACTGGATGAAACGCGTGATCAGGAGTGCTTTTTTTGCTTGGGTGTTAAATTGGGGGGCTGCAAAGAGTGCAGAACACTGATGTTCACTGGCTGGGACATCTGCACAGAGATGTCAGGCTGGGGCTCGCTCAGGGCACAGGATGAGTCATGTGTGGCTGGCAGAGAGCGCTGCTCAGCACGGTGAGCAAAGCCCCCTGCGCAGAGCCTCACCCGCCCGGCGGGAGCAGATGTGTCGGGAAAGGAGGGAGAGGGGACCATTCACATAGAAAACGCTGTGTTTTCTCCAGTTTTTAAGGTTTTCATTTGTCCTTTTGGGAGCTGGGAATATTGGTGTACTCTAATACGAACCTCTGGATGAAATGATGATAGCTCTTAAAGCCAGGGAGAAGAATAAAGATCCACGAGTTTCAATGCAGTGCTGTCACTGTGCACTCATCACTTCAAAGCGATCCTTGGGTTTAGATTTGACAGTTTTGGAATTCCAGGAACAGTATTGTGTTACAAACATGAAGAAAATATAGCCTGTGAACAGTGCCATGCAGTAAAATTTCTGAGGTGGTTTATGTCTGCCTCAGATCCTAACTTTCAAAGAAAACTTGGTTGAATATTTGGTTGGGGGTTTTGCTGCTGGTGATGATGATTACCTATTTAATTTTTGACTTTTTATTTTATTTTTTTTCCAGAGAACCCCAAAGCCTTTCACAGTGTGGAGAACTACTATGTTTTCTAGCTTAATTAGGATGGGGATGGGTGTTTTTTAAAACACTAAGATTTCAAGATCCTTTAGGGGGCTTCATGGGACTCTGACAAAAAAATATCTCTAGATTTAATTCTTTTCACTAGTGTCCTGGGAATAATGGAAGAAAGTCATCTTATGGCTAGAAACATCAGGCCCAGCACTCCATCTGCTTTATGACCTATTAGGCTCTCTCACCATTTCTTCCAGGACTTGCTGCAATGGCCATCCTGATACTACCACAGCAAAGCTTTGAAAAAACAGAAATTATTTGCAATCAACAGTAAAATAACCAGTATAATCTTTATGAAGAGTTTTGAACAAGAGGGCATCTGGATACCTTGAAGTCAGAAGATAATGTAGACAAAAAGGTATTTTTAAAACAATAGCATAAAGTTCCTTATGTATCTTTTTCTCTTGCTGCAAATAACCAGTATGTTTTATGGTGGCTAGCTTTAAAACCCTGCAAGACCTTTTCAGACTAACTAATAAAGCAAGTGAAGAAACTTCAGTGGTTATATTTTTCTCATCAACTGTCTGGAGAAGATGTCTTTCCATTTCTTGAAGGAAAGCTGATATTTGCAAAAGATTTATGCTCCACATAAACTCCATCTCTGCCACATACCAGTAAATGTATTGGCTCTGTCTTCCAAATTCTGTGTAATTTGTCTCACATGCAACTGTAACAAGAGACTCTAGAATCTAGAATAATTCTGGCAAGAAACTTATCAAGAAGTCTGAACAGAAAGAAAAATCTAGTAAATTCTAATTAGAACAACATCTGTTGTTCTCAAACTAGAGGTATTAAACATCCTCATGTTCATTCAGCTGGAGGAAAGTGACCTCAGCAGCAAACCCAGCAGCACTTTAAGAAGGGAAATGTGCAAAGTCTCCAAGGGATTATTGTTGCCTTCATTTTGTGGGTGCATCGCTGAGATTGCATGCTAATGGAACAAGGACATTTGTCTTACATTAATCCAGCTGGGCAACCCCTTTACCTGTAGGAACTCATTGGCTTATTTCTATCTGATATCAAGATAAACTCTAGGAAGGAGGGGTAACTTGCTGTGATTGTTCAAGATGTAGTCTTCACAGCAAAATATCAATATATCCTGGTATCAATATATCCTGCTTTAAAAGAAAAAATTAGAGAGAATATACTTCTTCCAAAGTACAAAAAATTATCAAAGTTACTGTGGCTAAATTCCATGTTTACCAGACCCAGGATGTACAGACTGGCTTGTGTCTATGGCACAGATATAAAAAGCTCTAATAAGGCAAGCCAGTAGGAGCTTTTGCTTTGGCATTTGGTGAGTTTTTTTGAATCCAGACCATAGGGCTTGCCTACACCATGGCACAGCTCTGGCATTTTAATTAATGCAAATCATAGACAAGTTGCAACAGATGACAATGTGCAATGGAAGCATAAACTGGTTGTTGGTTGTTGCCCTCTAGTATGGAAATTTGGAAGCTGCAGTACAAAGGAATCTGCTGAATTCTATATGAAATTGAAAAAGTAGAGACTTTTGCAGAAATATTGGATGTCAGTTAATGGGCTCATTTTTCTCTCAAGGCAGAATAGATTTTTCTTCTGTAAAGATTTCTTTTATTTCCTCACAGTGTTCAGAACTATAAATTGCATACATGGGACTTGGTTGGAATTTACAAATGACTGTAGCCTTTTATTGTGTTTTATGCACTTGTCAAACTAGAATGGCTACTGGAACTGAAGTAATATAGTAGTCATTTTCTATGCAATTTGATTTAGGAAAATCTAATGTCTGATGAGAACTTATTACAGGATTGAGCATTAATATTATTTCCTGCTCTTTCCTGGTTTAGTATCTCCCTTCAAACACAAGGTTCATTGACATTCTCCCAGTCATGCTCAAGGTTATTAATTACGTGATCATTACTGCCTACCTTCAACTCACTTCTGGGGAATTTCCAGTCTCAGGCAGTTACAGTATTTGAAAAGTCCTTCAACAATTTTAAAGTTTTGCAAAAATATGTAATACTTGCTTCTTCAGCACTATCCACCCCCTGGGTGTTACTGAGATGTCCTGTCTCTCCTGCCATTGCTGCACACAGGGAGCTGCAGTGGTACCCCCAGCAGCACAGCTTTACCTTCCCTCCACATCACTGACGGCAAAGGAAGTTTACAAGATTGCCACGGGCCCTCCACACCACTCTCCTCCTTTTGATGTGTGACTTTTATTCCAATACACTTCAAGCTTGAGAAGGATTTGTGCTAAAAATAAGGACCATTGAACCCAAATGTGCCAGAACTCTATAGGTTTGATTTGCAGGGAACATGCCTTTCTGCACTGCCAACTTGGTGATTTTAAGATGAAGTCTCCTGACATTTGCTGTTTAAGTAAATGACTTGTCTCTTGAAGATTGGTGATTGTAAGACTGTCTACTCTCATTTAGGTGAAATCTCTAGGCCTTTAACTGCATGGCAAAGTTTGAAGAGTTATTCTGTTCTCTTTGCATTTTTGGAAACAAAGACAGAAGCCTTCAAACTAAAAAGTAACTTAGGCTTCAGAACTCTTTGGGTTTTTTTCTTAATAAGGTTGCTTTTTGTCTGGTGGAGTTTAAGGCTCTTTTGAGGCTCTGGATTTCTTATTTTCATTTTGGATTGTGGCACTTTTTCTAAACACAGATCTTTTGCACTTGGTAAAAGGGCACATTGCCACTACTGTCATTTTTTGTCACTGTGGTCAGTGAAACAACAGTGGCAATTGCTGGAAATTTTTTTGAAACTCTCTTGGATCACTACTTCTTCTTAAATCACACTGTAATTATAAGAGTTAACATAAAATATGGATTAATTAGCTGACCCAGGGATCCCTTTGTGAAAATCAATGACATTAGATTTTTCAGAAACTGAATGAAATGAAAATGCATTAGCTTTGTCAGATTAGCTCTTTGCTCTTGACCAAAAATTCCCTATCTATAACAATGTAGGTATTTTAAGTTTAAAAAACAGGGTGCAGATGTCTGACAGAAAAAAAGCCTTAAGGTATTGGAAGGAAAGGAAAACTGAGAAAATCCAAGTAGTTTTCTTCAGCAGCATAAATTTCAGAGAGCTGATCAACACTGAGAAGTCAGAACTCTTGCTGCTGACACAAGGCAAGGAGAGGCTGCCATGTTGCAATAGAATAATTTTCTGCTCCAAAGAAAATGGATTTTTAGCTGGAGATGTTTTACTACTTCACAGAAATAAAGCAGTGGGAAGTGCAAAATACTATGCTATACAAACACTCTCCAGCTATAGTAACTTTTGGCAGACTCCCTGTAATAATTTTCTATAACTTCCCTCATCCTAATCACTCAACTTGGAATGCCACAAGTAGGTGGGAGATGCCTCCTGGATAGGGAAAGGGGCAGAAAGGACCCTTAAGAGGTCAAAGAGGTAAAATTCCAAGCTTGGGGAGGAATTCTTCTATCAGAACTATAAACCAGAATGAAATTAGTATTGAAGGATACCTGTGTGTTTGAGTCTGCAGGCTAACCCTTAGGGCACTTAATAGATGGAGAAAAGATCTTGTTTAACATGCATGCTCCATGGGGATATGTGAATGTATTATGTCATCCCTGAATTTTAAAAATAATTATTATATTTATAAACACCAAACCAGACAGAAGAAGTTTTCCACTTTCACATCAGTTCTTTACTTCCTTGGGAAGTGGCTGGGATGTTTCATCTCTGATATAATTTTAGCCTTCTAACCATTACGTTTTAGAATATAGCGCAGATTTTGGGGGGGTTAGAATCTTACATTTGAGTTAAAATTCCTCCTTCTTTTTCAAACCAGCACTGAGGCTTTATCTTCTCCAGTGCTTTGTCCCAGTTCCAGTCAGCATGTCATGGCAAAGCTTACCTTGTATTGGCAACAAGTCCACACTGCTAAAGGGTAGCAAGGGGATTATTCTGTTTCAACCACTGTCATTCTAAGATTTCCCTGAATTTCCTTGCCTTCCTGCAGGCTCCAGGAACAGCAGGGTTTCTCAGCCTCACCAGTAGCTGGCTGCTACTTTATAATACCAAGAGGGTGTTCAAACAGTATATTCAGCAAGTACAAACAGCCTCATTTCAGTATTAAATTACTGCTAGCTGGTAGCTGGACAGTAACCAGGCCATGGCAGTGCAAGAAAGACATAGACTTAACAGTTCATGACTTTCTCCTTCATCTTGCCAGCTATTTTTCTTTTTCTTTTTTTTTTTTTAACAATCATTAAGGAAGTGTATGATGCAACACAATGTAATCTAAACATTTCTTCCTCATAAAGTTTCATTCTTCACCAATGGCCCAATAACCACCCTTTTGAACTCAGCAGACTGTTGAAGCAGCAGAAGTACATGCAGATTTTATAGCCTAACTGTAACAGTGTTTGTCATGTACTAGAAAACCACTTAGAAATGTTTTTCCATAAGCTTTCTGTTTTGGAGTGTAGAGAGTTTAGCATTTGCATAAGGTGTGTCAGTAGGCTTTGTAGGTCAGGCCTGTGTTCTTATTCCATTAAAAATCAAAATACATTGGAGAGTTTCCTTCTTTCTATTTCATGACTATGTTCATTTTGAAGGGTTTTTTCCTCATATTTCCTGTGTGTTTTTCCCCTTGTCCTATTCACTTCCCTCTTTTTCACTCCACTTTCCTGTGTAATTCAAGTTTTGATTATCTAATCAGAAAATGGAGTTAAGCTGGAATTGGAGAAAAATGTTTGCTGTGTTCTCAGAAACAGAAAATGGCCAGGAAGCATGCACACTACCTGTGACCAGAAAATAACTGAAATGGTAAGAAATGCAAATCTGGAGATAGGATTCTTCAGGGTGTCCTTGCAGGTGATGCTAAAAGACCACGTCTAAGGAAAACTCTCATTGTACCACTGAGAAGAAAATATAGAAACATTAATATTCAAAAAACATTGACCACAGGAAAGGAAATATTTTGTGAATCAAACAGGAAATCTAAAGAATTTATTGGTAGAAATATAAAAAGGGGGAAAATAGTGGGAATAATGTCATGCTTCATGAAAAAATATCACATGACCCTCTGGAGAGAGTCTGCATCTGGGACATCTGACCAGCACTGCACTTTCATCCTCTTTCCCCAGTCACATTTGTCTTGCTCAGTCTGGATATAGCATTGTGGAGAAACAAGAAACAAATTGTGCTCACTATGCCAGAACAACCAGTTCACCCGAAATTCAAGGGAAAATTATGAGGGAGGAAAAGAAAGAAGCAGCTCAGGATATAAAAGGAACAGATTTACAAAGGGACAAGTGGAATAGTAATATCAGCATTCCTTACTGCTGTGTGACCAGCAGGCTGATTTAAACTCACTATTTTTCTAAAGTCATTTTTACAGCTAGAAGGTGACTGCTATGTATGAATCTACACCTACCTTTAAAATACACTGCTAATCCTGCAACACACACACAAGGAAGTCTTGTTTCACCATTTGAATAAACAAGAGGGGGCTTTAGTAAATGGAGAAAGTGTCCCAATATCTTTGTCTCAGCTGATGCTTTTGCCCAACTTTGTCTCAGCTGATCCATGTGCTATAGCCAGAAAGTAGAATTTTTAGTGTATTATAAATATGTTTGGCTTATTTGCTTCTTTATTTTAAAAAAATAAAATCTTAGTTTACTTGACATGAATAGATACGAAAGCTGCAGAAAAACAAAGTGGTTTTCCAACAGAAGTCATAAATAGTAAATTCTGCAGAAAGCAGATATTAATTCTAACATTTGAAAAAAAAAATTGGTACTGAAAGGTGCTGGTTTTTTTTTTTTTTTTTCACAAAGGCAGGTCCTTGTTACTTACAGACCTGGTGCTGATCAGTGTAAAAATTTATTAAGGGATATTTTTAAAACCTCCTGGTGGAACTGAGGAGCAAAGGGGGTTAAACTACAAAGCGTTCCCAAGGACTGGAAAAGTGAACAGCTCGCAGAGGACCCTGCGGCAATGCCAGCGTTGCCTTTGTACCCCAGGAGAGACAGTGCTGCTGGGGAGATCATTATGCAGGGGTTACTATTCAAAAGCTTCCCAGCACCTTGTAAAGAAGTAGCAAAACAAAACTGGCAGAGACAGATCTCTAGGACCTCAGCAGAGTCGGCCTTGCCTCAAAAATAGGTAATCTTTGCTTTCCCAATCCCCTAAGAGATCAATTATGGCATTCTTTTGAATAATAAAACATAAGTCAAATTTCAGTCTCAGCTGCTACCTCACCTTATATTTAAATTCAGTCCTCAGAAAGCCTAGATTATGGCAGAGGCAGTGGAGCACAGAGGGTCGGAGAAGTTTACAGCTTATAGTTTATAATTTTTATATAGCTTACAGTTCCCTAACTTGAATATGAAACTATGAATAACACAGGTACCTTGCACAGAAATGCTTTAAAAATCTTCTGGTTACAGCAACAGTGGTGTTACTGATTTTGGGCACATAATTTCCATGTCATCATTTTTAGATGATCTAACTGTGCTGCTGCAGAGACACTAACCTGGAGGGTGGTTTGGTGTGGGGATGCCCAGGCTGACAAAGGCTCTCAGGCTACTCCCCTCCTCTCATGGAGGCACTGCCTGGTGTTCCCCACTGCCCACTGCTGCCCAGGGACACCTGGCAGGGGCTACTCCAGCACCACATCACCCAACCTGCAGCTCCACTCAGAAAGGAACATTTACACACGAACTGCTGCTCTAGGACAAGACTTTGATTAGTGCCATTTGTTTGTAGTTGATACATTTGCTTATTTTTAACCTCCCACAAGAAGTAGTCCTTTTTCTGCAGGGCTTCCAGATTCCTGGTTCTCCCTCCAGTATTTCCCAAATGGTTCATGCTGGAGCATGCTGGTTGTTCATTGAACAGTGGGGCAGCACCTGAGAAATGGGACAGCAGGCAGCACTTTCTGCACCCCTTGACACATGGAGCTTTTCCCTCACTCTGCTATGCTAAGACACCAGCACAGCATTCAGTCTCCCCTACCATTTTTGTAGGCAATATTCGAAATCAATGTATGCAGAAACAGCTCCTGGGCCACGAAGTAAATTTTGAGTGTGAAAGTTGCAGTATGAATACACATCTTGTTTTCCAGAACATGCCTCCTCCTTGCTGTGAAATCCCTTTGCAGTGTAGCCAGGCTTGCACATAATTGGTAGAAGAAAAATGTGTGCCATTGCATGCTTGGATTTTCTTTTTTTTTTTCTTTTTGATGAGGGTTTGTATTTACCTTGACAGGAGGTAACACTCTGGGTCACAAGCCCTGTGGCCCTGCAGCAGCTGGGCTGGGAGCCCAGTGTGACAGCACAGCAAGGGCTCCCTGCCCCAACTTCATGGGCACCTGGGCTCCAGCTCATGCTCAGGAACCAATCCCTCAGAGACAGGGTGTGGATTATGGTTTGTTTTCTCTGAAATTGAAAACTTCAGCTAACAAGTTAATCACCATAAATCTCATAAAGGTTTACAGAAATTTTCTAGATGAAGTATAGATGTATCTGGAGGTGTTGCATTAGTAGGCAAATTGACTCTTTAGACCTCCCTTTGTTAGTAATGCTTAACCAAAGCACTGTTTGGAGATTGAGATAATTAAAGCAAGTGAGCTCATGCAGAATATCATGATGGTATTTGAAAGGTTAACATTCAGTAGTGAGACTATCAGAAACATCTCAGCCAGAACTGACAGTTTTATAGCATCCAAGAAAATATACCTTTACTTTGCTCAGTAGCACTTCAAAGACTTCATATATCAATCGTCCCAGAAGGAGAATGTGAACATTATTGTTTTTTCTAAAGAAAACAAATCTGTTCCAATAAAATTTCTGTCCAAAATTAATTGGGCTAAAATAACATGACAGAATCAATGTGTGCTTAATATTAGTGTGATGATCACTTGTTTTTGTTCATGTTTATACACTGGCAAACATTTATGGAATGTGGAGTCCTTTGGAAGTTCCATGGGTTTGGAGCCTATGGATAAATTCAGTAATATAAAAATGCATCTGATTTATGACCAGTACTTGAAATAATACTTCAGAAGTGTTGGTAAAGGTCAAATTCTTATGTGTCTCCATTCCATCTTGTTTTCTATGGAAAATATCAGTATATGTTGCTGAAGTACCAGTGTGGTATATATGGGTCTACTTGTGTCATTGCACAGATCTTTCAAACTTATCACTGACCAAACAATTTTTCTGGAGGTCACTGTGGTTTATGAGGAAGCTATGCCAATTCCAGCCAGCCAATATTAAGCTCAACAGAGTGCAAGACATTTTCTTTTGCATTACAGCTAAAATCTCATAACCACCTCTATCCAAAAGAAATATGAGCTTTTAACAGCTTTGAGGCAAAACCTCATAATAATAACAACGTTTTTTATGTAGCATTTTTCATTTCAGGATTGCAAAAGCACTTTGATTCATGGAATTGCTTTAAGCCAAGAGAAATCATGATTTTGACCTCCTGCAAAACACAGACCTGTAGTTCTTCTAGAGTGCCTTGTAACTTGGGACCACTGTAGTAACCTTGAGAAACTCCCATCAGACAGGTTGTATCAGACTTATTTTGAAAAGAGGGAAATTGTGGCATTCTTTTAACTGGCTGACTCTCAGAACACACAGCAAGAAGTGGCAGTGCTCAAAATAAATTGAGTTTAATCCAGGAATTACTTGTTTTACCAGCTGCAAAATACTTAGCTGTTTTCAGACATGCATTTCATAGGGGAAACATGAGCTTTGAGCACAGTCTCTTCTTTAAGTCTCAAGGACTTGTGTAAACACAACTGTCTCTAACTGGAAGGTTAAAAGCAGTGATAGAAACATACTGTTAATAATTTTGGGGTTTCATTATGGTATTGGGAGTCACTATGTAACACAGAGGAGGTCCAGTTTCTCTTCTTCATATACTAGTAAGAAGCCTGGTGGTGATGCAAACAAGTCACAAAAAGGACATTTTATTATATTCCTTTGACATGAAAAAATTATGAAATAGTAATAAAAAAGAAGTAAATCAAAAGGCAGCAAAAGAAAGTTTGTGATGTTTAACTTTATTTTCCATGCTAATAAAGGGCACTTGCTGCTGTTTTCATGATGCACTAATGAGTAGAGGTGTGTGGCTAAAGATGGAGCAATTCAAATAGAGTAGCAGGTATAAAGGGGCTATTCCTTAAAAAAATTTCTAATGGGAATGATTAAATTATAAGGTTTGTTTTTATCTACAATGGTGACTTCCTGAGATGCAGTGCAAGATATGCTGTTCAAAATTAAGATCAATGTAACATGGTTAATAGATCCAATTTATGGCTAAATTAAAGTTACTGGATTGTTCACTTGCTATAGGAAAAAATAATATTAACATCAACTCAAGTTGCATGTACATCTTTTAGGCTTGGTTTTAGATGCTAGGGCTAATAGCTATATAAAATGTTTAATAACTCCAACTCTGTCAAATTCTCATTTAAGCCTTTATTTATAAGTTTCCATACAGTCTTTTTTAAAAGAGTTGCATGGATGGGTTTTTTAGACTGATTTTTTAAAATCTACTTTCCTTTTGTAAAGGTTATTTTACAGGTTGTTACATTATCAGATTCCAAGATTTTAAATACCTGAAGCCAGTGATAAGTCTAGGGCTTGTAGGGAACATAATTTCCTATAGAAAAGTCTTCACTCTTTTGGGAGAACTATTATTTCATTAATATGAACATGGTTTTTTTCTTTAAATCAGTACTAAAATGATCCACTTAATTATGAAAGATAATTCCTTTCTCTAGAAGTGCAATAAAGCCTTTTATCTATTTAGAAGTCTGAGAAGTTTGAGTCAGGTCCTGGGTATTGACTGAAAGACTCCATCCTGTTAAGAGATGTCTTTTTGTTGCACTAAGTAGAGGAAAATGCTGTTCAAACAGGGTCACCTTGTTGTGCAGCTGTTTTCTCTTCATTCCGGGAGAGACTTTTCCAGCTTTACTGAAAAAGCCAAGGAAGCACAATAAAATTGCCCATTTCTTCACCTTGCACACTTTGATCTACTTGAGATCAGTCTTTTATCACAGCAATATATATTGTTGCACACTCCACCAGAGGAATTTGTAAGGATTTTTCATCTGACTTGTAGAAACAATTAATAGCTTTCTTTTTATATTAGTGACATTTCTTTCAAGATGGTTCTATGCTATGCTCAAACTAAAGTACTCACATCATTGATTTTTAAGCACAAAGACATTCCTGATTTCCCACAGATTCAATGATGTTAGGATGCTTGGGAAATGGTAGTTTATTCTGACTTTTTTTTTTCCACAGAGTTTAGGTGTTCAAAAGTTTCTTAGTTAGTGCTGTATTGATTTTAGCTGCTAAGTGACCTATGATTATGGTCTTATTTTCTGCCACTGGAGGGGGGAATTACTTTCTCTGTATCAATTTTCTTTTTCACTCTAATGGCTAGGAAATAATGAAAATTTGAGATATGCTGTGTCAGTGAGATTTCAGGGACAAAATGTTGGCTTCAAAACATTCAGCTTAGTTTCAAGTATGAGATGCAACATAGCAACATGACTTCAAACTACTGAATTCTTTCCTCTGGAGTGTACATTCATTGCTAGTACTCTCAGAAACCAAAACAACGTTAAAAACAGTCAAAGCACTGCAGAAATGTACACTGGAGACTATTTACTCCAGGTAACATGGTAAATTTTACACTGATCACCTGAATAAAAGACAATCATTTGAATCATGCCTTTGTGGCTTTCTGTGGCTATAAAATTACAAATTTAACAAATTAGAACTTTGGCACAGAACAACCTCTATGCAGCTGAAGAACTATCATTAATATGGTGCAGAATCCATTAAAATAATGTATTGCTTTATGCAGTATCTTTGATAATCTGACTGGAAAAATGATCTACTATCATCCACAAGCCTGAAGAACACAGATATATTTGGCTTTTTGCACAAAACCACAGGAGAATTGTTGTTATTATCTGATATGTGTGAGGCCATCTCTTGGTCTGCAGCATACTGCAAACACTGCATTTGGGGTTTTCATTAAAAACTCTTGTCCAAGCTATTTAGTATCAAACTGTGGAGGGCAGGGACATTCCCCAGATCTGAATATTGTATTGCCAAAATATTCCCACCTTTACTTTTCCTGCTGCTACTGGCATAATGCTATTTCTGCCTTATAGAATTACATGAGAGTTCTAGAAAATTTACTGATCAGCAACAGGGTAAAAGAAAAACCTTCCTCAGGTTTCTCTCCCATTTCTGAAATAATGGATTATCAGATCTAATCCAAAACACCCAGGACTTTGTAAGGAAACTCTGGTTGCACGTGGGTCACAAAAGTGTGGAACAGCCAATATGACTCAGATTTCCTGGTTTGAATTATGACACCTCTGGCTTTGAACCCAAAGTTTCTTGCCTCTTACCTGAAGGTCCAAAGTACAAGAAAAACAGGATCTGTGATAGCTCAGTAGCTTTGACTAAAAAAGTTTTCTGCAACTTGAGAAATCCTTCCTAATGAAAATTGCTGAGCTTAATATCTGAAGTGTTTCATATCAAGTAACATAATCACTGCAGCTTGTTCTACAGTTTCATTGTCCCTGCATAAGAAGACTTGAATAATATAAAGTTGGGGTTTGACAGATTTTTTTTCTGTACTTTTTCTAAGGAGGTTGGGGGAGTGGTTTTGGGGTTTTTTTTTAGATTCAGGTTTTATTTTATTTTTGGTCCTGTTATACATAGGCACTCTGGAAAAGATAGAAGTATCCCATAAATCTCTGTGTCTTGCGCAAACAGTTTCTTCCAATTCTTACACAGATGCCCGTTGTATTGGAGAAACAAGTTGGTTTTCATGGTCCTCGGACCTCAGCTCTGACCTGTCATGCAGAGCTCACTGCCAGACTGTTCAGACAGCATGGAGAATGAGTATAAACTGTCAGGAATATGTTCCTGAGGAGTGCAGTGCAACTTTCCGTACTCATTTCATGCCTGTGTGGGACATCCAGGAGCTAACTTGCACATCTGTAACTGAGACTAACTCACCCCTCCCAGTGACAAGTAACCAAACTGATTGATCTGAAATGGTAGGTAGCCACATATATCAGAAATCTTACATGAGAGCAAAATGTCCATGAGAGCTTAGAGCATTATGCTCTAATAGAGCTTTTAAAGTTCTTTGTGTGTCCACACCAGTTCTGGTCACAACCCAACCCATAAATGTACCATGACATGCCAGCACTGCTAAAGGAGTTTCTCTGTGTAAAAATTATCTGAGTTATAAAAAAGATGAAGAAAGATGTGTAACATAGTGATCAAAGAAGATACTAAATATGAAAATTAGTCGGAGATTAGGAAACTTGCTTAAAATGTGAAAATTTCACTTAATTATTGGCTGCATTACTGAGCAACTAGTCTTCCTTGTATCCTATGGTTGCTGTTTTTGTGGCATCTAGGAAATCCAGCTATGAATCCATCAGGCAATCAAATACTATCAGGTATATGATATTTATAACAGGAATATATTCTCATCTCAAGGCAACTAAAAACATAACAGTTGGACATCTAAAAGACAGCAGTGGTATGGGTACAGAAAGAGCAATCCAAGGGAATAATTAGGTGTAAACTCTCACTCTTCAAAAATACCAGCCAACGGACTAGCAAAAACCCCCATATTGTGACCCTTGATTCTTTTTTCTTAATATCACATTTGGAAAATCAGAAGAACAACTTGCTCTAAAGTTCTTTTGAAATGATCTTACAGAAGAAATTTTCCCCTTCTCTGCCTAAACTCTTGCTTCTCTTTCGAGGTAGCTGGGAAAGTGCTTTCAGAGTCTTTTCCTAACCACTCAAATTGCCTGCTCACATAATGAGTACAGCTTTGGAAAACAAAAAATTAGGTTAGAGGCAGGTGGGTGTTCACTTCAGAGTGTCTTTGCTCATTTTAAATAATCTAAAAGGCTGGTCAATACATTTTGCAGGTTCATATATCATGAAATCATAGGGTTATGGAAAAACAGGATTGGAAGGCATCTTAAAAGGTCATCAACCCCATTCCTTTGCTTGAGGGTGGGGTCAGCCAGGTGTGTGGCATTTTAAAAGTGATCTCACACTCTCAGCAGTGGGTTCTTCTTTATTGGTATTTATTTATTTATTTATTTATTTATTATTTATTGGTAGGATGATAATGAACCCCCCACGTTTTCTCTCACAAGACAAGCTCATCCAGGTGTTCTAACTGCTCCTGCCTTAGTAATATATTCCAACACACTGTATTATACAATAAAACTGGGCAATGATCAATAGGAGATCCATCAATTTTTAAATTATGTTCCCTCTTAATACAGTTCATTATTTTGCTGGTAGGAACACTGGTGCAAATAGAAAGTGAGGAGACTGACAGTATCCTTTAAACTAATTCTTTTTTTCTGTTGAGGTACAAGAGAAAAATAGATCAGGAAAAAGAAAATGTAGCACTTTATGGTTTCTGCTGGTACTGTGATCCTTAAGATAATTGCAGTACTCTAATTATATTTTTTAAGTAATCAAGCAGAATTACAGTTTTTCAAAATAATTGTTATCGGAGATAGTCATATCTTCCCTAAAAACAGTACATCCTATATATACAAACCCAATCAGAATCACAAGAAATCAAACTAGACATAATCTTTTTTGTAGTTTTTGACAACCCCTCCACAAAATTTTTGCAGAGTGAAGGCTGAAAAACTTAATGGAACATACTAGACAACTAGTGATTTTATCTGGCAAAATGGCTTTTATATAATACCCAAACATTTTATCTGTGATTCTTTTTCTGAACCCATTGTAAGTACTTCTGCAAGATTGACTTTTTACACATTCACTTTGGTGTTAAAAATTGATTTATGTTAAATAAATTATTAGAAACATGACAATATAAGGTTTATATACAGTGCTATACAAATACTTCATTGTAGTGAATTCTACAGGCAAAGAGTCAATTTACCGAAGCATTTTAAGGATGAGCACAAAAATGTTTGATTTCAGTGGAAGTTAAGCTGAACTGAATTTTCTTAACACATTTGTAATTGTTAAATAATTTATAATAATTTTTAGAAAATTTATAATTTTATAATTTATTATAAAAATTCTGTTTAATAATTTAATAATTTTTAAAATTTGTTAATTTGCAGTGAGGAAAGCAAAACGTGCCATTTAGCTTGACTTGCTTTATCAAGAGCAAAGGTAAATAGTTTTCTTCCTGAACCTTTCTACCATTACTATGCCACTTCTGTAGAACAAGGGGAAAAGCTGCTGAAGGGGAAGCAATCCATGATATCTGAACTGTCAAATTCCTGATATTCAGCCTGTAGGTCTGGTAAATGCAGAGATAAGGAAACAGACAGTGCAGTCCCCTTGCCAGTACTGCTAGTGCAGAATGGGCAAACAATTACCTGCCCAGGCTGACAGGGAAATCTGGGAGACAACTTCAATGCACTCTTCTCATGATCCTTCCTATCTGGCCTCAGCTACATCAGTTTTCCAACTGTAAAATAAAGATGAACCTTACTCCCCATTCTCTCAAGTGCTGGGAAAAGATGTATTATGTATCAAATGCTCAAGAAAGACTGTACTGGTGATCTCAAAGGTTCCAAAAATGTCCAGTATGATTCCTTTTAGAAGCTTAATACTAGGTGAAAATTTAACCTGTCTGAAAACATTCTGAAGATTTATTGCTAATTGGATCTTTAAGGGAAGGAACATATCAAAAATTGAAAGAACAGCAATTAGATATTCCTTGTAATTTAACCCACTGAAGAACAGTAAATGACTTCATGGCACCAATATAAATGTTATCAGAGTGGCTCAAACCACAGATTCTGATCAAGCTCTTAGCAGACTAAACACATAAAGTGCCAAATTTTAAAAGAACACTTTCTGAAACACAATCCTTTAAAATTGTTTTAAATTGGTGGTTCAAAAACAGACACTTAAAAGTTGTTAATAATCTTGAAAATCTCAGACTTGGCTTAAGAGCAGATGACCATATTTTGATGAATCCATTCAAAGAGCTCCTTATAAACTCTCCTTCAGAAGTGTGGGATGGGATAGTTAATGTAAGCAATTTCTACAGCACAAGTCATGGGGATAGGTTTCAGCTTAGACACAAATTGTGGCACAGTTAAAGATCTGAAAAATGAGTACAGAGTGGAAGGGCTGGCTCAGTGTTAACCTTGTGCAATTAAATCAATATTGTAATACAGACCCCCAAGCTGAGGCAGCATCACCCTTCCTGTGCAGCCCTACTTGCTGCATGCTGCAGTGCATTCTGTGAATCCTGCCTTTACCATTACAGGAAATCATTTAAAAATAGAAATGAGGTGCAGTGATTACCTTGGGTCTGGCTTTTGGAAAGGGAGAATATTACAGACAACAAAGATCTTACCCTTTCCTTCTAAATGCACTGGGTGAGAAAGACATCTTGTGTTAGCTATGTCAGCTGTACTCTGATACTGTACTGGTAAAACTCTCACATTTTTCAATTTTTTGGCAAGTTTAGAAGTCCAGAAGTAGGACCAGGCCTGCATATTTGATGCAGAATGCGACAGACTGACTTTTGGCTCTGGGATCCCAAAATTTTTGCAGCAGTTTTACAAATAATTCTGTGGTTTAGTTTATTGTGGTTTAGTTACTAATCAAACAAAATTATTAGGTGGACTCAAAAGACTTTCTTCTAGCTAAAACTAAAAATTTTAAAAAACCAAAACAAAACGCAAAGCCAAAACTATGCATATCCTGCTCCTTATTTTTAATTTTTGAAAGGTATTCTTCTTTAATGAATGTCTAAATTAGCCAATTTCTTTCTGTATAGAAGATGTCAAAAAATATTCTGATACTTCAGGAGTGTTTTTAATACCCTTTATTGTTATTTTTACTGAAGTCCTCCTGAATTTTTCTTAATCTTATCCAAAAATTTTGAATAAATTGGAGAGGGGAAGATTTCTCGGTCAAAGAGATTTTGCTAAATAAATCCCTCTTCTGTATTCAATGGTCTATTTAAAATATGTGTGTATATTCCATCCAGTCTTTAGAATTATAATCATCTTAATACCACTATTAAGCAAAAAATCACTGTCAAAGCGGATTCCATTGTTGGCAGCCTTGCTGAGCAGCTCAAAGACTGAATGGACTGTGAGGTTAATTAGGCATCTGGAATGGGATAATATCTTATCTGTAAAGCTCTGCTCATCAGAACAAGACGAGGGGGGATGATGGAAAAAGAGCTTTTTCTTTTGTCACATGAGCCTACTGTGTTATTTTCCATTTAATTTCATTAAAAACGCAGAGATGTCTTGCATGACAACCTGATGATTTAATTGTCATTAGGAAACTAGAACAAGATGACCCATGATTTTAAAGATTTGAATCAGTGTTCGTATAGAAATCATTATATTGATTTCTAATTTGCCCTGTCAGAATTATTTTTCTAAAGGTAACTAAAACTCAATATAATGTACTCAAATATTGTAAATATCATTACAGAAATGTAGTGAACTAATAAAACAGTATCAATAAACATTAAGGAATCATATTTTAAATCACTGTAATTTGTTATTACCTTTGGTAATTCCATCAATAGGCATATTTAATATGAATTTTGATTCTAAAATAAAGTTTCTATTTTTGCCCAGAGATTCTCTCTTCTGTCTTAATCTTTTTAAAGAAAATTTGCCTGTTATTATAAGGATTAGTTTATTAAAACTCTTCATCTCTCTGCTTGCACATTTACTTCTGCTGCTTGAACTGCTACACTCCAGTAAATCAGTGCTGAAGTAAAATCTATTTTTCTTTATAGCTGTCAAAGTGACTTTTTTTTTTACAAAAAATCGCTTATTTGTAATTATATTGTGATTTATCAGAGAGCATTTGTACAACTTTTTTTTATTATTATTTCTTGTGGAGATTAGTAGTCTTTGCTTAAGAAGTTATTTTCAATGGCTTCTAGGCAAATCTCACCTATTCTAAAAATGCAGCTCAAAGTTCACCAAAATTGTTTAACAATTACGTGGCTTCTTCGTTATCTTTTCTCAGCATGCAGCAGAAATATAAGATATTTAAGAAGATATCAAGAGTATCAAGTGTTTTCTATTAAAACACTTGTCTATCACAAGAGTTCAGGAGTTTCATAATCATAAGACAAACCTTGGAAAAGATGAAATTTTAAAACATATTCTGTATACTTTAACTTACCCTGTGGCTTTTACTCTAAGATATGCTCTTCAGATATATTTTGCACCCTTTCCTTTTCAACCATTTGGTTCCTAAAAGAAAATGCAAACTGAGATTTTCTGAACAATAAGTTTTTAGAATCTGGAGGTTTAAAGAAGATTTAGACAGTAGGAGCTGATAACTGTGCCTTAGAGTCTCTCCAGTTAATGTGGAACACAACTCTTACTACTGAGATCTGACTGCAACCCTTTGGATTGGAGATGTAAGAGGTAACTGATTAATTAATTAACACACCACCAAGAAACTACTAGCTCTCTAAACTACTATTTATCTAAAAAGACACAAACAGAAATAGTAAGTCACCATTGCAGTACTATGGAAAACCCTTTCAAATCACACACAGATGGGGAGCCCAGTAGGTTGTCAAGGGAGCTCTTCCTGGCACTCCATGGGACTTGGATGAAGTGCTGAAAGACTTTCAGTCCCTCCCTCCTGCAAACAAGTTCATGGTAGTTTAATTAGGATGTTCTGCTTCTTTACATGAAAGAAAGAAAGAAAGAAAGAAAGAAAGAAAGAAAGAAAGAAAGAAAGAAAAGAAAAATAAACTTATCCGTAAGAAACATATGGCACATGGTTCTTTTTGAAAAAGTCATCATCATGCTGAGCTAAGTAGTTGTTACTGGAATTCTAAATGGGTTTAGCCAAATCTGGACCTCATGCCATAGTTCTGCCTCTTCACTACAGAGGTCTGTGGTATTTATCTTCTTAATCATGCATTTCTCATCACTTGTTTTGGAGGTAAGTATGATGATCTTCCTGCTACAGGAGCCCTACTTTGCTTACAGGACAAAGCAGAACTCTTTTTAGAAAGAGAGGAGTGATAGAGACACTTCTAACTGAAGGGCTGATGTTGGGCTGAGCTGCTAATCAGGGAGTACTTAAGAGGAGGTATCTAGAATGTTTAACTAGCACAGGTCATGCAGGTGTAGTTTAAGGTGTCTTAGAAGTTGTACATTAGTCTCTGGGAATAAAATATTAAGAGTTTACAGCACTTTGTGTTGCTCAATTAACACCAGTAAATGGTAAGTCAGCACTCTAAGAGGTGGACCTGGCTCGGTCATCTGACTCAGATTACTTGTGGTTTTCATTAAAAGATGAGAAAAACATACTTGTCCAAGAGAGTTGAGTTTATTGCAGATATGAACAGTGAAAACTCTAGCGAGGCCATTTGGCTTAGTTAAAACATAAAATAACGTAGCCTCCAGTACTTAGAAAATATCTGATCTGTGTCTAAACAACTTTACAACCCTATTCAGAGTAAATAATATACAAACAGTGTGTTGTCCCTTGCTCTCCATTAGAATTAGGCTGGAAAGTCTTACAGGGATCAAAGCATGTGCACAGTTAGGCATCCCTCAGTTGCCTGTTATGGTATTTTATGATGTAGAACTAAACCACTATTCAAAGTCCTTAAACAAGGACATTAAATTATGCCAAATTGGACATTTCTGAAAATTGTTCTGTATTTCTTATTTTTTTTCTCTCCACAAAGGCATATGTTTGAAGAGAGAAAGAAATATTTTTTTCCTCTTATTCAGTATTTGGCAAATGCCATCACAGAGAGTGAATTAAACACCTAAAGATGGTGAGCATCCAAGGTCTAAGAAAACTGTGAAAGAGATTCAGTCTGAGGCCCAGGTGTCAAGAGCAAAAGTGGAGCTATTATTTTCTGCTGAGACTCCACAGTGGACTTTATTTTATCTTTCATGAGAACATAATCTATATACTTCAGGCAGTAAACTATTTTTTTATTCCTATTTTAGACATATTTTTTAACTAATTTTACAATATAGATGCAAGAGGAGTGAAAAAGATCCCAGCACTTGAAGTTTATGATCAGTGAATATTTTCAAAAGAAAAGAGCTTACAGTCAAACAAATAGAGTGTTACTGAAAAATAATTAGAGTGCTTTTCCCTCAGGGGAATTGCTTTTTAACCTTATCCAGTTTACCCTGTTCTTGGCATCCTGCTGCTGACATCAAATGGACAAATTTTACAGTTAGTAACCTAGGCTGTCTCAGGGATGTATATTTCCCAGGAGAAGGTAACCATATAAAAGCAGCTTGGCAAAACCATCAAGCCATTTAAAAGGTGTGTCCAAACACTTGCTGGCTTCTGCAGTAAAATTCAAATGGCTGTTGCCACAAGTCCCAGAGAGCTTCAGAACCTGCTTCTCATTTGGATGGCAAAGAGAGTGGCTAGCTCTTTTTGCCACTGCTGTCATTGAAGCATACTTCCAACAAGACTTTAAAAAATATTTTTAAAGTTGTGTATGTGCTTATTACGTTATATAATTTGTATATATTTATTGCCACTTTAAACACTTTGGATCCAAGCCTCACTTAGTGTATGCTTCCATTAGTGATGCTGGATTAATATATATAGATGCTGTACATCTGACCTATAATTAATAATCACGTGTTTTATGTCTGTTCCATAGGCTGAAAGTGGAAAATTTTGAAGGTAGTCTCTGGTAGTTAATGAATCACCCACAGATATATGGTGCAATTCTAGAAGGGCTGTAAGTCCTTCCTTACCCTTCCCAGTTCTGTGCAATCACTTTCTTACCTGTGATGCTGACATGCCTGGGGAAATATTCTTTCTCCTCTTCTGTCTGGACAACTGCTACCTCAAACCCTGAAATGGTAGCAGGGTGCTTACATACAGGCAGCTCAGCTGAGGTTTTCCAGCTTTTCCAGGGCTTATGATTACAGGCCACAATACCTATACTAGCATGCATTGTGTCATCCTTAAGAGTGATGATGATCACCAAAATCCCTTTTCTTTTTTCTCTTTTCCACTGCCATTTTCTCCAAATGACACCATGCTTATTTTAATTCAGAATGGAAAGATATCTCCAGGTCAAGAAAGAGTTTCAAGGTGGCACTTCACAAGAGCCATGCTTTGGCAATGAAGGCAGCCAGTCCAACTCACTGAATGAGTAGAAAACTAATTTAGGAAAACAAGGGATTGGTTTTCTTACAGGATAGTAAATCTCACATATTTGTCAGAGAATTGCAAAGGAGAGACAAGACAATTAGCCTTTTAAGGAGAAATTACTAATTTAGATGGACAGCTGGAAATGTCCTTGAGTTTTAAAAAGCTAAATCTATCCAAATCCCTTCAAAAGGCATTGAAGAGGAGAGTAGCTGCAAAAGTCAACATGCCCCATTGACACAGTGTCCTCTCTGGTGAGAACTGTCTAATCATTGACTCTAACAGCAGGAATTTGGGGTACACAGCACCTTGGAAGGATTTGACAGTAGGCCATATTTACAAGAGGTGTAGAAAGAGTGATAGTTCTAATTTCTTAAGTATGTTAATCACACTGGGTTTGCTTTTTCCCCCAGATATTCAGATGTCTTGTATAAATAAGTATAACTGTGTTGCCTACTTTAGAGTTATACACATGCTTGCTTTCATTTGAATTTGACCTTGATTTGCCTTGAATGAAGTGAAACTTCATGGTAATAAAATAGCAGGAGGACATTCCTTACATAACAGTGCTGGAGCACCCTGAGTCCCTCCAGAGGATCTGTAAAGTGAGAGCACTGTTCCAGCTGCATGGGCCAGTTAAGGATCTGGTACCACAGCTGTCTGAAAGGAGTTCCTTCCAGTAGAAAGTGGTGACCTTGATAGTGGGCTGTGTTTGGACTCCAGTTTTCCTGCAGCAGAAACTCACAGAAGTCAGTGAAGAAGGCAGCTCTGGAAGCTGATCTAGTCAGATGACTGAGACAGATTGTTATTCCTGATAATTTCTACTATCAGTTTTGTGAGTTTGGACAAGTGAATAATGAGAGCAGACACACTGACAGTGCTCAAACCAAGGTATTTGGGTCAGTCTGAATTGTCTGCTGACTGCTGTCTGTTCAATATCACAGGAGAAGCCAATGTAAGGAATGGCTGGTACAGTGGCTAGAACATGTGATTTTCAGTTCTTTATTTCATGTCAATCACCTTCACTTGTCCTGTGCAATCAGTCATGAATATTCATGTGTGTAAAGTCCTTGTTTGCAAGAGAACTAAGTCCATGGTTCTCAAACTGCTGTTGCAGAGTCAGATGGACAATGGCATTAAAATAACAGTCATGATCAGAGGGACTATGGCAGTTGTAAATTAGTGGACATCTGTGACCTTTCAGTAGAGATGAAAAGCATCTCTGTGCCCTTTACAGTTGGATTCTGTGGTTGCTTCAAGGATATCTTGACAACTGCTTTTTGCTCTGGCTTTATGCAGTGCTTAGCATAACAGTACTGATTCTGCCTCTTTCTGGATCAGTTACTACAAATAGCACAGTAATAAAACCCTTTAAATACATTGGTCTAAATTATCTCCTGACCTTCAGCTGTGTCCTATCAGCATCAGACTACAATTCTCCACAGGCTTTTTCAATATTTACATCAATAGCCAAGATGTGTCAGAGGCTGAAATAGGTTTAGCTCTAATAGAAGAGTAATGAAACACAAAGACAGTGTTACAGTATTATATATGTTGCCTTCAAAGTAATCTTAATGAGTCTTGATGTTATTATAGCACTGAAGTGGGGGAAATTAAAGCAGTCTGTAAACAATACAGAACCAAACAAACCAACCAAAAGAGAAAAATAAAGAACTCAATAATCAGAATAAGGAAAAATGGACAGAATTCTGAAGACTAAGACTTTGAATGCCATTACTTTAATTTCAGTAGGTATTTCATAGTTAAAAATTTTGAAGCTTTCCTATGATACTCTCATTCATTAATTAAGCTAATTACAAATAGGATCACAGGCAAAATAATGAAAACTAGAGTATGCTTACTGTATTGTGCTCAGAAGTGACTGATTTTTTTTTTTTGAGGAGAGTACCAGCTTCAGGGAAATATTTTCCACAACTGTATATGAACCAAACAAGACTAGACAAAGAAATCCATATTTTTCTATAATTACATTCATGCATGGAAATGATGAAGCTTTTCCACTAAATGAAACACAGGAAAGAGAAAAAACCTCCAGAATGACAAAGAATCACTCTGGTTTTTATTAGCTTGTGACTTGAGACAATGGCTGACTTCAGTGTTTAGTTCGTTTTAATTCACATTGTTTTGCAAAATTTTGGTGGGCCATAACTAATAACAACATACAAGAACTCTCTAACTAACCTCAATAATTATTTTTCTGCCTATTACTCTGTTCTGTGCTGGCTTCCTCTTACCATTTTTGTAAGCACTTTTGTGCTCATTATAATCTTAGTCATGTGCTGCCAGCATTTCAATAAGTACCTCCCACAAAAATATTTCTTTGTACTGTGTACCAAGTGCTGCATCCTTGTGCACAGAAAAGGAAGGAGAATGGGGGAGAGGAAATTCAGATTTTTAAGCACCTTTTCTAGAAAAGAGGAAAAAAATCCCTGATTATTTGTGGTATAGGCCATTTAATACAGGTGAGTACAGAGAAGTAATGTGGGATTTGGTGGGGTAATTTGTCAGCATTTGCAAGACTACAGTCCTAAAATTGTAATGTTTGGTGACATAAAGCCATCAAAATACAGGCCACTGTTGTTATATAGGTATTTTCATACTACAGTGAAAAAAATTATTGCTGCACAAAATAAAGCCATTCAAACCATCTACCATTTCAAACATCTTTTAATGTGCTCCTTCTGCCTTAATTAGAAAAAGAGAGACCTAAAACCACTATTCTAAGTTAATAGGTATTCCTGAGGATAAAAATAATTGGATTTGAGGGAAAAAAATATACAAAGCCAATATCTATTTGGAGACTTGTAAGGTGAGTCCAGATTCTCATTTAGATTGAGTAGCCTGAGATGTTATTTTCCTATAACCAATGATATCTCTTTTGAAAGATCTAGTCTGCTAGAAAAAGCTCATCTGAAATAATACAGTTACAAGAAGACTGTTCACTTTGGGAATAGTGAAATATGAAATACTATTTCAATTGACAAAAAGTGATCAAAAAATCTCACTGCTGCCCATTCTAGAGATGTACCTGACGTTACGCAGAAAAGACATCTGGATTATTTAAGTGTTGTCTTTTCTCAAGACAAGCTTCCTGAATTGGTGTTACACAATTTCTGGTGTTACTTGCAGCTGACTATTACACAGAAACAGGGGGGATTCTTCTATCAGTGTCTTTGTCTGCTAAAGATATTTCTCAGCTTTTATTTTTACTGGCCACACTTACACTGAGAAGGATGAAATAAAAGATGTACAGCAGCCAGGGTGTCTACAAAAACATCCTATCTTAGATGTCCATTAGTATATGAATAAAACCATCTCTTACATAGTTAATCTTAAGTTCATCACAGTTTTTGGCCTACAGTTGCAATCAATGCAGGCTAGCTCCTTTCTCCCAAAGCTTCATCCCACATCTGTATGTGGTGAGGTATCAATGACCCCTCCCAGGAGTGACCTCATGTGGAGGGGACTTTCTCCAGTGCAGTGAGATGCACAGATCTCATGTGCAGAGGATGCCCACATTTTGGCCAAGTGAAGAATGTGTGTCTGTTTGGATGACAAAAACATGCACACTGAACAGTCTGCAAGTGCTCCTGGAAGAACCCATACACCTTGTTGTGCAAAACCACAAGCATTTCTTAATATACAGCTTCATGATAACCCACATAACTATTAAGGTAGCAATGCTGGATGGATAAGGCCAGGGCAAGAATTTAGAAATGTCCTGGAAATACCCTTTGAGTGACCTTGAAAAAAGACTTTCCTAGCTTCACTTTGCTTCTTGTGCTTTTTCTCACTTTCCATTATTGGAGACCACTGCACAGGAGACCTTCAGCTTCAAACCAGCCATTGCTGTAGAAAAAATAGCTAACAATCATAATCATCCAAGTAACAATAACCTCTCTTTTTCCTCCCTCTCCTCTTTTACCCTCCTTTCCTCTCCAGACATACTTTAAAGTAGGCAAAAATAAACTGAAGAGAACTTGAAATGTGTGGGGTTTGAAATGTGTTGATTGGCTGTTAAATATCTTGTAGTGGTTTTAATTACTTTAATTACTTCCACATCCTGTATTTTTTTATATTCTTCTTCTCTGGTGAAATAACCTGACACAAATTTCTGTAGAAACACAATAGTCCATCAACATTGTTCTTAGATTAACATGCTGAGTTTCTGTGCCAGTAGTGCTTACCTTTATGCAACCCAATCTCCAAAGTAAAATCCTACTTGTTAGAAGTCTTTCAAAAGGACAAAAGCCATCTGAGGTTAAAGTCATTGTCTTAAACAGATACTGGCCTTAACTACTGTGTCTCTCCTGAATATCTTGGCTCGATTCATTAAAAATGGATAAAATAGCAAGAAACCAGAAAGCTGTGAAAAAGTATCTTTAGCCTAGGGTAAAAATTCATATTTCATCTCTGGTTTCTGTCTATTAAAGGACACAACTACTACGTTTCTGTGTTTTCTTTCGATCTTTGTCTGGATATATTCAGGTCTCCTGCCTTCAAAGTCAGCTAAGGCTGTTGGAAGTGGCTGTCCAACTTAGGAGAAGCTTTGGAGAAGGAAGAAAGTGCAGAGGACTGGGGGACAGAGGAGATGGGTATCTCATTTCCCAGGACCCAGAGCAGTGGGTGAGGGAGAGCAGCTGAGGAGTTTGGTGGGGTAGGAGTCTATAATGAATGACTGCCAGCTAAGCTGAGGAGAGGACACCCCTGGGGAGAGGGGCAAGAGGGTTTGAGGGCATGAGAAAGGCTGGGAAGGCAGACTTGTAGCACAGGCTGCAAAGAGGTCTGTGCCTCCATGGCGCTGATATCAACACTTCCAACCAGGAAATGAGGTGGGAAATTGCACCAGACAGCCTCCACATGGATCTGCACTGATCACTCTCATTCTCCTCATCTCAGCTGCACCACCACTTTTGCTTTGTGGAGCAATATAGGACTTTTATAGGCAAATAAAAATGGAGGAAGGATAAGGTCCCTTTAGTTTTTCTACAATAGTTTGTCATGTTTGATACCCTGACATGAAGGGTAAATGATTTGCCACTGATGTCATCCTGTTGTCTGGAGGTCCCCAGGTGAAGAGACTTGTTTGTGTTTATGAAAATGAAGTTTCTGACCTAAAACCTTTAACAAAGCTTGCAGGCATATGGAACCAATTCAGGTTTCTGTTTCTACAACATTATCTCCTGGTACTAATGACTGAGGTCTATAATTTATTCAGCAAAATGTCCCAGGTCCTTCTTGCTGGGGCTTCAGGGCTTTAGGAGCTTTTTATCACTTTTATTCTTTTAGATTTGATAATCCTATTTAACCCTCCTGCAAATGAGACCCCAGGGAGAGCTTTTCAGTTACACACAATTAGTTTTAAGTAGTGTTATTAAATCATCCATTGGCTGTTTGGTATTTTTAAATTCCTTTATTAATAGCAGTAGAGGTTTTTGTATGAAGAACAGAGGGTGGTATTTTATGAAATAATTTCAGACTCTAATAATAACTTTTCCTGCTTGTGAGTAGAACTAAGAAATTAGCTTTCTTGTCTAAAATTTTGCTCAAAATCTGCTACTCCTTTCCCCCACTCATCCTTTCTCATCTTCATGATTTTCCCTAGATGCATAAAATAAGACTACACTGGATCCTGAGAGAGAAGACAGTTCATGGAGCAGGGGGAGCCCTGAGGAGCCTTGCTAGGTTGATGTGTCCCTGCCTAAAGTTGAGGATCGTGCTCCCCTATCAGTGACCCCATTGCCAGAGGCAGCATGTCAGGGGATCACAGCTCAGTCCAGCTGCTCTTGGCACTGAAGGTCACAGAGCTGGACAGGGGCCATGGTTGTTGCTAAATAAATTGAGGAACTGTTTCCTGAGCTGGGGCAGAAGGGAGGCAGGTGCTGGAAAGGAGCTC
The DNA here is from genome assembly GCA_013398075.1 of Notiomystis cincta. Taxonomy (NCBI): domain Eukaryota; kingdom Metazoa; phylum Chordata; class Aves; order Passeriformes; family Notiomystidae; genus Notiomystis; species Notiomystis cincta. The sequence goes on along the minus strand of VZRX01009450.1, from coordinate 159,795 downwards.
GCTGTGAGTCTCGTGGTTGTAAGAGTGCAGGAAGGGTTGGGTGAGAGCAGGCATCTGCCCACTCCAGACCCACAGCCTCCAGAGGAAATGGTGAGAAACAGGACAAGTAGGGGATAGTATTTCTCCCTGCTGCATTATCAGTATCCAATTCTGTGTTACATGAAGCAGGTGGCTGTAGACAAACCACCACATCCACTAGGCATTTTCTTTTTTCTCTGTAAATTTGGCTGGTTTTCTTTTACACCCATGTATGATTTTGTCTTCCTCAATATCCCATAACAACATATTACCCAATTCCTCACTGTATGAAAGGGTACTTTTGTTTATTTTTAAACCCATTTCCTGATAACTTCATTGTTGTGAGACAGACTGAGCAGTCCTTGTATATTCACTTTCCCCTTTTCACTCCAGATTCCCATTGTTCTCAGGGTATTGTACTTGACAAGGATGTATTTAGATCTTGTACTGGATTTAAGACAAACATAATCTTTAAGGCTCTGAAGTTGTGGAGTGGAGCTGAATGCACTTCATCTTTTTCTGCTCTCCTGGGACTATTGTGCTGCCATCCCTATTCCTGCCATGCCACTTCATTTGCATTTTAAAACTTGGGATTTAGAATAGATATGTAAATTGACCTTTCAGTTCATACAGTAACTCCTGATACTTAGTATTAAATTCAAATCCTAACCATAAATTTAGAATTTAAGATATAGACTGCATTCCTGTCCAATTTATACTGAAAGAATTTGATTTGAGAAAATTGAAATAAATGTTCAATTAAAAAACTCATCAACACTATTATTTCTTTCTGTGGAAGGTCCAGAAGCTTGTGTTAGCTTTGAATGTCCTTTTTAAATGAGGATTTATCTTTTTGAACTTACACTCATGATTTTAAAAAAAAAATAAAATTTGAGAGTATATTTTTGTGAGAAGACCTGGTTTCTGCTGCAAGGTCCACAGACTGCCCTCTTTTCAAGAGTGAGATAATTCTGTTTCTGGAAGCAATATCAGCAAATTACTTTTGCTTATGAACACACTAAAAGGAGTATGCATCCATCTTTTGAAAACACAGGACTTTTAAATGAAGAGAAATGTGTATGAAGACATTGCTCATTTCCTGGTATTTACAGAACCATAATCTTTTACCTCATGGCCTTTTCCTCCACTCTTCTTAGTCTTACAAAACCAAAATAAAATTCAGAAAGGATTCCAGTGGACAATAAAATTTTGTTTATTTTGTTTAAAAATATATACTGTAAGCTAAAAAAATAGATTATATATATATATACACATTGGCAAGAAATAGAAAATGGCACTTTTCGTACTACGAATAATCACAGGTTATTTGAATATCCCATATTATCTGTAGATATTTATTGGCAGCAAAACTATCAAGAAAAATGGTTATCACTCACACTAGACTAACATTTTCTTTACATATCTACAATTGTTCTAGGGCCTTGCCAGAGAATTTAACAGTTGGTGTTTCACACTAATGTGAAGAATATGATTTGCTACATTCTGTTCCTAGGCAGTGTGGGAAATACAACCCTTTTGCTCTCTATTTCATTCCTGTCTTTTCACAGGAAGTCTTTGTATCTATGACACAATCACAACAAAAGAGCGTAGTTTTATATTCCTATTTGGTACAGCTGTCCATGGCTGAACAAGCTGTTAGGTGATGAGAAAGCAGGATTACTGATTTAGCTGGGAATACAACATAGCCATCTGTAGTTCTACACAATTGTCTTTGTTATTTAGTAGGCCATTGTCAGCTGGATCACTTACTGAGACCAGAGATACTTTAGGAGTAGGTCTTTAGAGTCAGCTCAGCACAACAAAATTGAGTTGCTCCTTTGGAACTGCTTAGTGTTTGTTTTCCCCATAGCTTAGGTTTACAGAAAGGATTTGTGAGTGAGTCTTTTCATGAAAAATTACTTAATAATTGCCCCCTTCTCCACATTTTTCTGTTATCAGTAGGAAGAAAGATGGTTAGTGCCTCCTCCTATTTTCTTCCCTAGACAATTCCACAAAGAACACTCCATAACATGTAGCTAGGTCTTGGCATCCAGACTGCTGCCTGGAGCCTGGCTTGGGGAGTAGCCCTTTACTTAGATTTTAAAGAAACTTCCTTTTCCTTCCCTAAACCTCTGCTTTCCAAAAAAAATCAAGTGCAACTTGAGAAATTGAACCCTTCCCCAAACCCACCTGGAGGTCTGGAACTTCTGTGGGGGAATAATTTGGCTTTTCACTCCAATCTTGACGGTTGTTAATTCAGAATATGTCACTGTACTGTGTCATTAAATGGCATGGAGCCTCTGCACTGAAACATGAATGGCTTCCAACTTCCCTGAAAAACCAGCATTTCTAGTAGGATTGCCAGGTTTTCCTTGCCCCTGACCACTGTGGAAGGCATCTGCCCCACTCAGGTGCAGACTCAACCAAGGGAACCACTATTCCAGTTTTCATGGCCGGGTGGAATCGTAAAGCAACAGATGCAATCACAATTTTTTTAATTTGCTCATTTGCTTAACAAACACCTATTCAGAGGATAGAAGGATGGTGAAAGGTGAGGGGGTTTTCTGCCTACAACTTCAAAGGGAAATGGAACTGGCTGAAACAGCTGTTTTCTACACAAAGAAATTAGGAAACCTGGAAACAGAGGGTCATTTAAGGCAAGGAGCAGCGGCTGGTATTTTTCCTTGTCTCCTCCCAAGGAGTTGTTAATCTCATTTTACTTTGAAGAAACCCAAGAAAGTATGTGTGCAGGCTCATGGGAAAGCTGTTCACTCTTGACAGGGTGGGAGGAAAAGAGAAAAGGTCAAGAACAGAGCGTGTTTACCTAAGCCATGTGCTCCAAGCTGTGTGTTGCTGTTGAGTGCAGCTGCTTTCACTCTGAGCTGGCATTTTGTGGTTTTGAATACTAGACCACTAAATAATATATGGGGTTTTAATACCTTCTTTTTTTTTTTTTTTTTTTAAATCTACCCACAGTGGGCTGCTAAAGTAAACAGAATATTGCACGAGTGCACATTTCATTCATATGAGCAGAAGCTTAAAGCAAAAATGGGAGTGTGATTAGCAACCAAAACCAGCAGTCAAAGGCCCTGGAATACAGCACAACTACAGGCAGATATAAATTTCCTTTTAAAGAAACATACTTGGAGGACCACTTGCATAATTCTGCAAGCTAAGGAGAACACTGACTCACTGAGTCAATATTTGCTAAATTTACTGGGCCAAATTCAACTCTTGTTCAAGACAGAAAGATATTTCAGAGCAAAGAAAGGGCCTGGCCATGAGAGTCACAGGCAGCAGCCTCTGGTCTCTGGGCCCTTCTCTTTCTGAGACCATGATCACTGACTACTTTCTCAGGATGGACTTTTCCTTCAGCTTCAAAGACTGTTGGGCAGCTTGTCCTTTATATTTGATATTCAGTAGATTTGTGCCATTAGGAATTGGTGCTTCTGGTAGCTTTTTCCAGTCTTTTGACTAGTATTCATAACAGAAAATACAGGACTGAACAAAGAAATTACTACATGTCCTGTTGGAAAAAAGAGTAAATACACATTTACTAAAGATAAGAAATTAAGAATGTGCAAAAAAAGGATAGAAGCACAGACTCATCTTCAGAAACAGATGTAAGCTGAATTGCTTAGCTGTTGCAGCCAAGTTAACAAAAGAGGGGAAAAATGGAACACAAAAAGTTTTAAAAATTGACTTCATAGGGCTTTAAGCAAGGGAATGTGGCCTGCTGGGATGCATGCAAAGCAGATAGTGAGAGAACACAGTGAAGCTGAAAGATTTGCTTTGTGATATCCTCTGATATTTCAGCACTGAGGAAGCAAAAAATATATTTCCCTGAGGTTTGAAGTCGATCTGGTCTTGCACCATTGCAAAATCCTGTTCAGGTTTCACAGTCTGCTATGAGCAGGGTCTAAGGTGAAAGCAGAAGCAGTCTGGGAAACCTGAAAAAAATTCTCAGGGAGTTTCCAGTGGTTTTTAATATTTTATATTTGAATATTTGAATGTCCTTTTTACCTTTAAAGACATCTATTAATATATTTTAAGGAATCAGTATGCACCTTTTCCTTACCTAGCAGCACAGAAGAGTAGGACAACCTACTTTCCCACCCTTTGGGGGCTTCACTACCTGCACAAGGGAAGGACAAGCTGGCTCTGAGCTGAAGTGCAGATCACAAGAGAAATTTATATTTTCCCTACAGCTCTTTTTAAAAGTGTGTGGGGAAAGATATAAAATCACTGCTGGCACCTGAAACAGCAGGGAACTTTGGTAATATGAGTCCTTTTTCTCCACCTTTCCTTGATCAGCAGTAGCAGATAGTGCTCTGTGGACTGAATTCCTCAGTCTTGCAAACCAAGGGCAAGTCCACTGAAGCCAGATAACTTACACACATGCTAAAATCAGTCATGCCCTGATGGTAGAGGACTTCTGGTGAATGAATTTACCTAGTACTGGGGCAAGTATTCCTTCCTCATCCTCCTTCCTGAGCTATAGGTACCTTGGGAAAGCTTAATGAAAGTAGAAAAGAGGTTAGAGGAAAGGGGAGGGGAAGAAAAATGTCTAAATGTACAGTTTTATTTTGGAATCACAAAACCTCCCTTTTTAGAAAAAAGTGAGCTAAGACAACAGAGGAAGCACAGTTTCTGGACTGAAGTGCTGTTTTGTGGTACTCCTGAAAGAATTTGTCTTTGTCTTGTCAACCGCAAGCGATGGCAGAACGCCAATTTTCTTTTCAACTGGTTGTCATGAGTATTTGCTGATGTTTCTGAATGAATGTTGATCAAAGGAGCTCAAAATGGCTTTAACCTTTTAGGTCTACCACTTAACTAAAAATATATTTAGTATGTTAAAAAAATTACGTTAAAAAATATGGTCAGCCTGTAAGGATTATTCAGCCTGTATTTTCTGTACTTATAATAAACTACTTAGCAATTGAAAGATTTTTACTGATAGCATCTAAGCAGGGTTATTTTCAGAACATATGACTAGTTATAATGAATTGCTCCATAAATAAATTAATCTAAAAAGCACCCCACTGTTAACTTTTCTTGAGAAAATAATAGTCATCTCCCATATCCAGTGAGGTAGAAGAAAACAATCGACAGATTCAGGTATGAATTGTTTCCAGCCCTTGTACCTAAAAAGTCTCTTTTCCCTATGTACTTATTTTAAAGCAACAGAGAAGGACTACACAAATGATCAGAGAGTTGGGCAGTGTACATAAACAAGGCTTCCAGAATTTTCTGAAATTTCCATTCAGCAAAATGCAGGAAAAAAATTGCAGAAATATAAACTTACAAAAATACAAAGAGACAAAACCCTGTTGAGTTATATCAACAAATGAATCAAAACCAAACACTTTTGAGATTTTATCTTCTGTCTCTCTTACAGTCTTTCAAATAGACACCAGAAACTGTTTTGGAAAAGTGCAGCCTACACCTATTTTTTGAGTGTGGCAGCACACACCTATTTTTCCAGGAACTATTGAATTCCTGTGTTGTGAGACAATTCGATTAGTTTTGTCCCAGATGAAGATGAAAGAGTCTTAAAAGCTTTTCACAGGCTAATCTGCACCCACTGACTTAGAGTTGAGGAGTTTGAGCACCAAATAGTAAATGTATTAAATATTCAGATTTTAATACTTCACTGAAAACCATGTAAACCTAGGCCCCACGTGCTGAACTTATCCACGAATAGTTCTGTTTTTAAAACTGATCTCTGCCTAGAAGTCAGTGCAATCATAAATAGCTCCTTTTAGAAAATATCTCATAGAATACAAGTAGTTTTTGTTGATGTCATTAGTTTAATCCCCTGTTCTTATTTACTCAGAAGCCATTAGCACGCTCTGGCAATCTGTAGTTGAGAACCACAGGGCTGGACCCAACATCAACTCAGCTGGAACAAACTACATTCTGTCACGCTCTACAAGCATCACTGAAACACAAATATACATAAATAAACTGTACATAGTGATATGGTTTCCTAACAGATTTTCCAAAAACATATTTTAGCCATCTACTCTTCCTCCATTTTGGAGAAGGCACTTGCTCTTAACACCTCCATGCAATTCACAAGGATCAGTGCTCCAGTTAATTCTCGCCACTGCTTTGTTACTGGGTTTTTCATTTTATCCAAGGCTGATTGCAGGTCTTGTAAGACATCCCTGTAACCATCTCCATAATGGGCAGCCCATGTGTAGAGAAAGTCATATGCAGGTTTCCACATCATCTGAAAAAAAAGAGGAAAATGAAAAATGTTTAATGGAAGAAATTTAATTATTGAGAAAAAAATGTAGCTAAATTGTTGAAAAATCATAGAAAAGAGAAAATAAATATTTAATCACTAGTCCGAAATGCTTTATATAAAAAAAATTATATAAAAACTCCAGTAATCTTATTTACATTATTTCTATGAAACTCTCAGATTCTCAGAGAAGTAAATAATAAATAAATTCTTCATTCAGATGATTATCACCAAGTCAAAATATATCCTTGTCTAAAGTATAAGTCAAAGAACAAGAGTGGAAGGAAAATACTTTTTCCCTTGATCATCTTTTGCAGTGCTCACACCATCAACTTTCCTTATTTTGTTGTGCCTTTGATGGTTACTGCTCTATTAATCAACATCCTACTGTCCCTCTACTCAGCCTGGAAATTTTAAACATGCTTTTTACCTTTCAGAAATGTTTTCTGACAACAGCACCAGAAACTTAATCCTGCTACTGCTGTAAAAAACAATTAAAAAATGTTTCTAGAAAGACGTCAACAGCAACAGGAGGGCTAAGGGGAATCTCCAATCTTTTTGGAGACTTCAGCAGAATGAAGTGCCCTTAATTAATTTAGATTGGATATTAGGAAAAATATTCTTCACTGAAAGGTAGGTCAGGCATTGGAACAAGCTGCCCAGAGAAGTGATTGAGATGCCTTCCATGGAGGTATTTAAAAGACATGTATGTGTGGTACTTAGGGACATGGTTTAGTAGTGGACTTGGCACTGCTGGGTTAACTACTGGGTTAATGTTGATGGAGATAATCTGACTAGCTGATCTTAGAAGTCTTTTGCAACTTTAATGATTCTATGATTCTAACATGATTTATCTGTAAAATTTGTTTCGAAAAAAAGGGGTGGGGGGGAGCACCCAAACAAGCAAGTCAAAACCTACTATAATTTTTTTGTCAGGACACAAATTTTTCAAATTTTCCTACAAGAAACAAAGAAAATTAAAAGATACATTGGTAACCTAACTAGCTTTTTTGATTTTCAAACTACAATTTATTTGGTTTATGCCAAATGGAGCAGAACCTTAGCAGGTGTAATTTGTCATTGATCTAATGTCATTAATTAAGTTATAGCAGCATGATTCAGATACCAAGCTGGACTTATATCTTTCCAAGTGCAGAGTAAATTTGCTCAGTTAACAACCAAAATAATTATTTTCCGAGCTGCTCCTTTTCCAAATGTTACTTAAGCAATCAAAATTCCGGTTTTCCTCTCCTCATTGGCAATAAAAGTTTTGCAAATAGTAACTGAGTTAACAGTTGCAGGGATGATGAACAAATCCACAAAGAAACCCATGACTCTCCTAAAAGGTTCTGTCATTCACTGTTTTAACAGGAACATACTTATGCATATAAAATATAAATACACATATATGCATGTAAATACATGTATTACTTATAGTAATAAATGTATATGGACTGATGACTGCACATTTATACATATAACCAAGAGTGATCAGGAAGTTGAGATTTTTTTGGCGTTTTTTCCTCTTTTATTGAAAAAACAGTTTTTATGATTCTGAAGAATAATTCTGAAGGAAATTGGCTATTACCTCAATATAATCTTATTAATTTACAAACAGTGCACAAATTAAAGCTTTACTTCCTTGATTTAAGCTATATTTACTTGATCCCTGGAGGAACTGAGTGGGAGGAGAATTTTCTTGTCTTATAGTTTTGAACTTTTCTCCATATTTTTGGGCTAAGGCCTTTCAGCTCACTCAGGACTGATTCTGTCATAGTTTCTGTAAAAATGTCCCTCAACTTCTGCTGCCATTCCCAAATGGAAAAAACCATTAAGCTTGCATCCCCAGTATCATGCCTCACAGTCTGATTAGTCTAGTTTCTACCTTGAGTTTAAGCCATAAAAATGTGCCTATGCTTTTAGTGAAGTTTCTAATTTTAGGTCTACAAGAGGGAAAAGTATCATCATTTACCCAAATGAATTGTGCCTACTTTTTCCTTTAAGAAACTCTGTCTTAAGTCATAATCATAAAATTACAGAAGGAGAAAAGTATGCTGGTGGTAGGCAGGAAGAAGGTGATTGATGAATTCTTTTGGATTTTTTGGAGAGACTAAGTTGAAGATATATTTTTAGTATACTGTTGAAAATATTTTTTTAATATATTATTTTAAATATTTGATATTAAAACTTATTTTAATAAACTAAAGCAGGTCACCACTGTTGTATTTATGCTAAGACAAGGAACTTTCTGTATTCTTATTTTTAGCTTGATAGTCAAAGTAGCCAACAAGAGAAGCTGGTATTTCCTATAAGAGAAGCTGGTATTTCCTGAAATTTTGTTACTGGCTATGCTTTTTCTGGGTCACTTTCTTCCTTTTCATACATTCCTCTTAGACTGGGATATTTAAAGAATTAGGGTAAAGTCTTCTGTCTTCACTAGAATGTGAAAAGACAATGAATATGAAAAGATGCAAAGCTTTGACTTATGCTGAAGGTCAGTCTGGCATGGTAGTAAGACAATTGAAATACCCTAAAATCAAACCTTGGTTTCCTCTAATCTATCACAACTGTTTTGTTGTTTGTTTGGGATTTCTTTTTTGGGGGGGAGAGCGTTTTGCCTTTTGAGTTTTGTGGGGGTTTTTTGTTTGTTTTGTAGTTTTGTTTTGTTGTTGTTTTTTGTGGTTTTTTTTGGTTTTGTTGTAGTTTTGGTTTGGGTTTTGTTTGTTTGTTTGTTTGTTTGTTTGTTTGTTTGTTTGTTTGTTTGTGGTTTTTTAATCTAAGACAACAGAAAAGAAAGACAGAGGAAAAAGGAGAATGTAGTGATTGAAAGCTTTATAAACTGGTCACTACTGATTCATAATTAACTCAGCAATAATCTACACATTCATCACATTAAATTAGTACTGCAAACACGGCAGTGGTTCTAAGGCAGATTCTTCTCCACATCCACATTCTCTAATGAAATGGGTGAACTGAACTGCATTCAACATTCCTGAATTGTATCAAAACAGAATTTCAGGCAAAATATTAGATCACTGCAGCATTCTGGTCGTATCATCTCAGCTGGGTGCATGGGTTTTCCCTCTGTTCCCACTCTCTCTGCTGACTATGCAATAGTGATAACTACATCCACTGCAAAATTATGTGGAATTTACTGATGGAAAACACTTCATAATCTATGCACCAATTGTATGTACCTCAAGTTGCCTCTGTGATCATCTTCAAGAAGATTTCTCCCACCAAGAAAAAGATGGCCTTTAAAGGCAGAAACATTTTTCAACCAATCAGTCCTCCTGATGGTGGAACAATCTTTGGTGGGGAATGAACTAATTAATATTTTCATATAATCCAAAATAACTAGTCAAAACTGATTAACCTCCCCCAACTTTTCTGGGTTTCTGGTTTTAAGGCCAACAACTACTGTCATTAGGAAAGTTTAGAGGTCAGAAGAAAGCACTGATATTTACCATAAAGTACTAAAATTTAAGGTTAGGACATTGAGGGTACTGAATGATCACATGAGACATCAGTGCTAGAAACCTTGTGCTTTGAACTTGCACCCATGTGGACAAACACAATTAAAAAGCTGACTCAAAACCAATAAATCCTCCATAGGCCCAATATAATCCTTGAGAAATGACACAGAAATACAGCAAAATTCAGATCTTTGATTGCTTGTTGAATGTTCTCTGAAAAAATAGAATGTACTGTGTTACAGGCTTTTAATTATGGTGAATTTGACTGCACTATGTTTTGGCAGAAGATACTGTCACTGAAAGACAGAGAATTTTGTGGGTGGTTTGCCATAGAAATAATTCAAAAACTCTTGAAAACAAATGAGTAGGGTGTAAGATGCAGAAGATAGGCTTCATGGATAGTCGAAACCCATTTTAAGCAAAGTAAATGTTTATTTATAAATTTTCTTAATATATAAAAATAAATAGGTATGATGGAAAAACAGTTATGAGGTTGTTTTATTTCTGCTGTCTATTAGCAAAGGGGAAACCTTTCTAAATAACATGGAGACCAGCAGATTTGTTCATTGTTCAGGTCTATAATTCCATCTGTGGAAAGCTGGGGGTTTGTCAGCCAAACATAGAAGACTTAGCAACTAGAACAAAGATGTAGGAAATCAGACGAGCCTCAGTAAAAAAAAAAAAAAAAAAACGAGAGTAGACATGGGATTGGAAGTCTGATAATTTTATGAGAAAAAGTTGGAGGAAGGTGCATCCAGGCTTAAGTACCTAGAATAACAGAAAAAAAATTACACAAAATAGCTCCAAGAGAAAAACTAGATCTGAGAAGGAGGCAGTGTTTGCAAACAACATTTATGGAGACAATTTTGTTGAAAAGTACAGAAGCACATGAGTAAACGTGGAATTTTGATCAAATATTGATTGGGGAGGGAGGGTAGTTCATTCAAAATGAATAAGAGGTAGTAGCTCATTAATAGAGCAGAAATATCTTGATAGTTATCACCAAGCAGATAAAAATGAGATGACAGATTCATTGGATTCAGACAGTGGAAAGGAGAATATGTTTGGCAGGAAATAAGAAGAATAAGCTACAGGGAAATAAAAAAGGAGGAAAAAATGATATTGAGTAGTTGTGAACCTGTGAATGGGAAATAGCAGTTCCTTTGGCACTAAGAGGTGAGAGAGAATGCAGTCTGGATCATGGAGATTACTTGTAATAATCAGGGAACAATGGGAGAGGCAGAGGGAGAGTCAAGCCTGAATGTAAGCTCTCAAGTCAGAACGATCATTCAGCAATGCTCAGAAAAAAAGGATTTTCAGAGTAAAAACCAGTCTGGAGCCTAGAGGTCCTTGGCATATAACTCTGTTGGGAAGAATGTACCTCCTGCATGCTTTGGTGTTAGAAGGGCAGGATGTAACCCGGTTGCCCAGTATGCCAGGAGCAGAGGCTGACCCTCAGCTCAGCAGCGTGGACAAGGGTCCACCCCAAGTCTTGTGGCATATTTGACATTGCATGGATGCCATGAGTGCCTCTGGTCACCTCAAATGGCATTAGAGATCTAATCAGGCACCTAAATTGCTCCTTAGATGTGTATGCACTAAAACAGATCTCAGAGGATAAATTAACTTTTTTACAGAACTCAAACATTTGTAGAAGAAAAATGCTTTACAAAGGAAAAAAATTCGTGATCTACTGGACAAACTATAAAATTAAAGCATAGATTTGCCACATTCATACAACAGAAGTAGAATTGGGGGCAGAGCTTCCAACCTCTTCTCATGGTACTTAAGTTAAATGATAACAACTATGACACTGGCACAGAAATGTATTAATAGAAGTCAGCTTCCTTTTCGTGGTAAGAGCAAAAGCTGTACTGGGTGTGATTAGAAGTGGGTCCTGCAAGGACCAGTTGGTCTCCCTCACTGTGTCTGAAATGACAGCAGAGGTGTGAGTAAGGTTAACCAGAGGACATGACACTAAAAAAAGATTGAACGTGGCCCTGAAGCTCAAGACAGGGATGGAGACCTTCACTGGACAGTGTGAAAGGACAGAAGCCTGCAAACCAAGGCAGAAGGAAGGTCCCTGGCTGTGTTTGTACAGAGGAGGAGCTGTGCATGCACTGTTACACCAGACCCTTACCTCCAGAGCTACTGCTCCATTTTTGCCTTGGTGGGGCACCTCGTACGCCTCTATTTGCTGCTTTGTGAGCCGGGCCAGCTTCTCCGCGAGCTCCCGCCAGCTTTTGCCAAGCTTGACAGCTGAAGTCAAGATGATGGTGTCCTGGGTAAGGCGTGCCACTAAACCCTGGCAATCTATTTTCAAAAGTGCCTGCAACAAGGATTTTCATTAGTGATCCCTCACTAATTACAAACAGAACATGTTAATTTAACTTTATAGCCCTATTCTGCATTTCTACACAGGAAGACTTTTTTTTTACTTTTGCGTTCTTACAAATATATTTGGGGTTTTTTTCTATGAAAAGGTGTTGCCAACAGTTTCAGAGGAAACTGCCCATGAGTTTAAGAAAAAAAATCAAGCTGGCATTCAGCTGCTTCAACATTCCAGCGTCAAATGGATCCTGCCAAGCTTACAGACCCTTAAAGAAAAACATACTTATCCAACAAAAATATTTGGGATAAAAAGAAAATTGAGCTTCTTAGAAGTGTGACATGAAACTTGAAAATTAAGTTGAGCACTATTATACTAAGGTGTGGTCCTTCATCTAGGGCTTTATTTGGAAAATCACTGATCACATTGGCCAGCACTTTTTGATTTACTCCTCCCACAGAACTAATAATTTGCTGACCATTAAGGAGAAATGCAAACATAAAACCTTTTCCTCCTTGCCAAATGAGCATTTAATGACACTCAAATTAAAACGGTTGAAGGAGTAAAACCTTGAAATGCAGATATGTTGCATTCTCATTTTTTTATTTGTTTGGACAAGAGCTAGTGGGAAAAATAAATGTTGGGGTTTTTTCTTCTCCTCAAATTAATACCAAAATATTCCACTGAAACTGTTGAGGTTTTCAGGGAAAAATAAAGAGCAAAATACAGAAATTTTCCTTGTTTTTTAAGATACGGATTTATAGTGAAATATCTGCAGAAATTCTGCAGAAATCAGACGTGTGATTTAATTTTAAAGTATTAAGCAATAAAATTCTTATAGCAAACAATAGGACTTTGGTAGACACTGTAGTGAGAAGCTGACTACAGTGTACTGGACAAAATTCCCCTAAACTGGAGAATTTGTTCAGTTTATGTTTGCTCTGATAAACAAGAACCCTATAAAGCACAAAAAATGGAGATTTCGTAAAAGAAGTAACTGAAAATTCTACCCAAAAATTACATGGGTGACATCTAGATTTATATCTAACTCTACAAGGACAAGGACCTGCATTGGCACTTCCTAGCAAAAATCCATAAATTTCACAAAACATGAAATTGAGCAACCTGATCTAGTGAAAGGTGTCCTGCCCATGACAGGATGGTTGGAATGAGATGATCTTTAAGGTCCTTTCCAACCCAAGTCATTATGTGACTCTATAAACTTAATCTAATTATGCCCCACTTTTTTCCTGTTGTCTGATGAGCTCTGTTTCACTGTATTCACTTGAGAGTTTGGACAATTTTCACCTTTAGGTTCTCCTCTCCCTTTTGTAAAGAGACATGACAGACTTTGCTTTACTTCACACTGGCTCGGTTTTATTCCATATAGTTTGATGTGCTCTTAAGAATTGTAAGTGGCCACTGCTAGCAAAATTTTCTGAATCCTGCTGAAATTTCTGTCAACACTTCAAAGGGGATGGACTAGTTATGAGAAGTAAACTCCCCTGAGGTATACAGTTTAGGATAGTCAAAGCCTTTACAATGTGAGATTTTAAACATCCATTTTTGTAATACTTTATTTTCATATCAGAAATTTAATTATATTCTGTCTGTCCCTTAATAATAGATTGGTCAACTTTTCAGTCAGAGTCAAGGAGAGTATTAAGTGACCATTAATTTCAAATTAATGTGCACACAGATCAGTAAGTAAATTAGGATTGGTAATAGTGAAACTTATTACCTGGAAGCAATTAGAATAAACTTTTGATTCACATTTGGCAGTATTTAATCACATAAAAGTTGTCCAATGGCTTACAAATGAGGCCCATGAAAATACATACTGAAATACTTGCAATATTCTTCTTAGGCCACTACAACACTGACTATGAAGTTGTAAGGTATGGATAGAAAATCTTACTCTCAACATTTGGACCAAGATGTCCCTTTTAAACATATGAAGTTAAGCTAGACATGCAACTTAGCACAGAAAAATATCTTTCTATCTATCTATCTAATCTATCTATCTATCTATCTATCTATCTATCTATCTATATCTATGTATGTATAATGGAGTTCCCATAGTATAATAATGTTACTTAATACTTCACAACAGGAATGTGAATTTCTCAGGAAAGCAATTTACCAAGACAAAAGACAAAAAAATTTCAATCGTGGCTATTTAAAAACCTAAAACGTAATCTCAGTCAACCTACTCAATGGACACAGTTCCTGGAGCATTAACAGAAGACTGATCAGAATTATTTGATCAAAGTATTATTCTTCATCAGAGTTTGGATGTATTTTCCACCTATTGATGTCTACGTCTTTTAGTAATATATTCAGGTTTACAAAGATCCTGCAATGATATAGAATCATGTTTTCTTGTTCCTACATTACTGCTGAGTAGTTTCTTGGCAGTACATTCCAAATAAGCCAGTTAGTCCATGCAATACTTACAACAATGAGTTCATAAAGAAATAGTCTCTTTTTTTTGTTAGCATGGCAGTCTTGCTTCATCTTCTTCACAACATGTGCAACCCTTTCTGATTCTTTATCAGCATGTGCCTCGTTAAGGTCATCCAAAGACATATGTGAGTATCCCAACACCTCAGCTAAAGCTCTCCAGTCATAAACACTCTCTGATACTGTAGACAGAACTACTGAGTAGATATAAGTCAATTTTTTGAATGGCAATGCAATTTGTTCAACAAGATCCCTGGTTGTTAGCTCACTATCAGCGGTGTCCATAGCTTGCTCTTTGGAAATCACTTTTACGTTTTTGCAATGTACAAGACCAATCTTTCTTCTGAGAACTCCCACGTACCACTCTTTCATTTTAGTTTGTCCAATGGCTTTAACTTTATCTTCACCAAGAAGTGCTATTGTGTCCCCTTTAAAATATTCCAGCAAGTAGTCAATCTTATTTTGACGTAAAACAGTTTTTAAAGCCACTCCATAAGTATTGACACTCAAGGTTTTGTCTTGAAACTTTGGATATTTTATTGTTGGTATCAAAAGCCATGGTGCAGACTTGATTTCTTTGCGGTTTTGTAGGCGCTTTGGCCTTTTAATAATTCCACTTAATTTTGGAGCTGGATCAGGAGTTGTAACATGGAACTGTGTTATTTGGCTACTTTTTAAGATTTTAATCTGAACAAGAAAATCAAAGAAATGCATCTCCCTACATCCAAGCATGGAAAACAGGAATTGTTGGCGGACCATTTCACCAGTTTTCAGCTCCTCCTTTTTAATATTTTTGTCTTGATCTTCCATTTTTACTTGAAAATCTGGATCACAGGATATCAAAGAAATGTTTAGATCTTGAGGTTTTTCAAGCACAAAGGTATGCTTTCCCCACAGCTGAAACACCACAGGAGGCATACTTTTCCCCCCTTTTTTTATATCACAAACTGTGAGTTTTCCTGGAATGTAGTTATGACCAAAGACTGTAAAAACTGCTGTAAAAGATGGATGAATATATTTGGGACCATAAATTCCAACTGAGACTGTTCTATGAACATAGTCCCACACATTAGTTGCTGGAGGCTGGATTCTGCTTGCTTGTATGGCAATCACTGCATACATCACATGACTTAGGTCTGTTAGCTTCACTTGTATGGTATCTTGATAAATATAGCAATTCTCTAGCTTCTTAAAAGGTCCTTCTTTGTTGAGACTAAAAAAACACACAATATCACTCATAACTTGGCTGAGTGGATCATTCTTCAGTTTAGCTGCAACTTTCACTTCCAGGAAAATGGCTTCGCTCGTGTTGAGGTTGCTCAACGTAAGTTCGATCAGAGGGCTTATTGTACTGGACAGCTCATTATTGCATGACAATGGAGGGTTAAGGATAGCCTTTAAACCGACTTCTTGGAATTCTCCTGGTAATACGTGGCCCACAGGGACATGAATGTTGATATCTGAGTCAGGTAGCTGCACTGAACCCCCTTCATGGTTCAGTTTACAAACGACATGGATGTCTGTAGCTTGCGTTTGTGCCCACCCCGGGCTGTGGCTCATGGCTTCTAAATCTAGGCAGGAGCGAGTGAGCTGTCGGTGACTCAACCAAGCCATCTTGTAGGCTTCACGGTCATTCTGAAGCCATGTCATATCAGAAGCTGTAATTTTTTGAGATGCTGTCTTGTGAGGATTAAATTTTCGGTTATCAACTATATCCAGGAAGTCAGAGACACTCTTGGATCGTCCAGATCTTCTTGCTGAAGACTTTCTTAGGAGACAATCAATATCTAGCTCATCACCTGAGGAATCCAAAGAGTCCCTATTGTTAGACAGTTTAGAGAATAAATAAGGTTTTTCCTTTAAGATAGAAAGATGTTTATTATTTTCATTTCTATTGGAAGCAGCTATGTCATGGACAAAAGGGTTGGATCCTGACAGTTCATTCCAGAAAGGATTAGTCTTGGAAACAGTTTGGGCATGTTTGAATACACCAGGCCAGTCAATATCCAAATCCAGTTTACTTTCATTGACATCTGTTTAAAAGAAAAAAAGAAACATTTCCTAAGGCACAGAGACTTGAGACATTCCATTCATTTCCAACTGACAGTCTGTTAAACTTTGAGATGACTAAATTTTCCTCCTGAAATACACATAGATAATTTCCATATTTCTCCTTCAGGTTTTGAAGTAGTATCAATGTAGATTTAATTAAGAATTTTTCTTGATGGAAAGAACGTTAACAAATTAGTTCTGAATAACAAATTAGTGTTGAAGGATATAATGCATCTTCTTTGAGGTGTTATCAACTATCAACTATTAATTGGCACTGAGTATAATAAAATTCCATAAGGTTCAAACCATTATATTCCAGTAATCTTTGACCTCTTACAAAATGTCATGGACTTCTTTCCTTTGTGTGTCTCTCTTTGCAAAGATTAAACAACTACAGTTTCACTTTTCAAACACTGCTGACTGGACAGATAAATGCATTTTTCAGTACTCCTTTTCATGCTAGTGCATGTGCATTTAGTTGATAACAGCACTCTTAACATTTATCTCCATGTGTGTGGAATTTGTTATACTAGCTTTCCATCAGAAAAAAATCATTGAAATATTTTATGAGACCTTGTGCAACTTGAAGTTTGGAGATAAATGTTTGTGTGACTACTAATTTTCTCATTTGCATTTAAATAGACAAATACAGGTGTATAAGTGATATTTACATATGCTTTCTAACAGAAAGACTGATCATTAGCAGTAATATCTACTTTTTTTCTGAAGAAGAGACATCCTTATGTTTTATATTAACAATTCTCATGAAAGTTGGTTTATAGCTGATTGATACTTGGCCTTCTCGCAATGCAACTTTTTATTCCAAGGTTTTCTATTATTTCATTTTGGCATTATTGTTTTCTATATATAGAGGCTATACCATCCCTTCTTTATAAATTCTTGCAAAGAGTTTAAATTTTAGAGGGAAAAGACATTATTTCTAATTTTTTCACCATATCTATAGCTTACATTATTACACTTTCCATAGTACCTTCCATTTCCAAGGTTTACTCTACATTGCTCAATTGCAAATTTGACAGTGCATACAGCCACAAAAAGAAAAAAAAATACTCATTTTGTTTCCTTTTTCAAATTGTGATAAAAAGCCAAAACCATGAAGCCTTTCTGCAGTTCCAGAAAATTTCCAGTTTGGAAGAACCAAGGTGGAATTTACCTGTTCCCCAGCTGCCTATCTACAAAGCTCTAACCCTGTCTTGACAAAGAGCCTTCCAGCTGAGTTGCCAGGGGGATTGAACCCAGGAGCAGCCTCTTTTTCCTCAAGTACCTTGTCTTGACCAGGGTCACCTGAGGGGGATACACTGTTCAAGCACCCACTGAAAAGTTCTTTTGTCTCTGCCCATAGGCCAAAAGTTTTCCTTGTGCTGTAGTGCTATTACAGTCAGATCATTATTGCATATGAAAATTATAAATTAATTAAGACCAAAATAAGCATGAGGGTTTTGTTTGTGTCTTTTTCTCCATCCTAAAGGGCATGTTTCTACAGGAAAAATACGAGCAGAAAACTCTGTCAGAGCCTGAGTCACTAGGACAGATGCCAAGGTAACAGCACAATTACAGGGTGCAGCAGGTCAGCAAAGAAATAATTCCTGCTGCACAACTTACACAGCAAGTATCAAGCTGGTTGTTACATCTGCCACTGGAGAAGAAGCTAAGAGAATGCCTACCTTGTGGAGGGCAAAGTTTTCTCAGCTTTGAGGTTAAAACAGCAAGGAGATTAAATCAACTTTGCCAAGACTCCAGTTTTTAAATTGGGCTAACTTCAAAATTGCCCTGCTTTCATGCTTCTTAAAACTCTAAATTCATCTAGTTTGGTTAAGAACTCCCTCTTCTCTTTCCCATCTTGACCCACAGTAAACTTACTCTAAATAACATTTGTTACTGTAAGGTTAAAGATTTCAACTGTTCCTCCCAACTTGCCTGATCCAGAGTTTTACAGAAATAAAGACTAGTTGGAGAGCCTTAGTACAGAAAATAGCAGAAGAGCCATACTGTAGCTGTCTGAAGGTGTCCGGTCATCCACATCAATCAAAGTCCCCTCTGACCGGCTTCGTGGGATCTCTCCACTGGTCAGGGAATCTGTTCCACTGCTGGAAGAATTTTCCTCCTAGAAGACAGTTAAGGATATGAAACATCAGCAAGTATGCAATTTGAAGAAGGGGAAACTGTTGAAGAATAATTGGGCTTTGTTCCTGTAGTGTGACATGAGAAAAAAAAAGTGAAGGTATAGATTATGAGTAAATTTACAAACTCTGCCCAAGAGTGTCACAGTCCTGAGTGAGTCTTATGATCATATGTGCATCAAACCCAGCAGATGCTACAGCTGCAGTGCAATATTATACCCCAGCCCACAGTGAAGTCCAATAACTCACAAAACTAAGTGTCTTGTAATTGGAACTGAGCCAATTGTATAATAACTTCCATTCAGGTCTTGAATAATATTTTTTTTTTAAAAAAAGGACATCCTACCTTCTGTTTCCAGGTAAGTTTGAATAGAATCATTAAAGAGTAAGATATAGATCTCTTACTTTCCATGCCAATTAATAGAAAGTATTTTCATCCCTTTCTGCTCTATTATTCTTCTTATATTCCTCCCCGAAAGATCAGGTCAGATTTCCTTGAAAGTCTCAAAGTATCCTTCCTTAGAGACTACACCAGCACAGCAACAGCCTAAGAGAGGATATTCAGGTCTCTCCTCTTCCTTGTTCTGGCTACAAAAAATTCTGTTTCATTTTGATGCAGTCTCTTTGAGGCAGGCAATAGAAGGATGAGCCTCTCAAGGTACATTGCCTAACGCTGAAGAAAGCAGGAATTGTGTCTGCTAAAGAAAGAGAATTTACAGAAGTTTCAAGTGAGCAGTTAGCATCCTACATGCTGAAGTTACTGTATCCTGGAAACAGAAGCTAGAGGAAATAAAATATGAGAGATCTTTTGTGCAGAAAAGCTCTTCAAGTTAGTGCTAAAAACCAAGACATCATCTAGTGACCTTCACAGATTCATTTCACAGATCTTGTATGTAGTGAGATATGAGTGGGATACAATAGTCAACTTTGTTCAGGAGTCTGAAATATTGCAGCCTGCTACTTCTGCAGTAAACATGGCAGTCTAAGTAGATCTCATTTTATCATATCTGAAATTAAAAAAAGAAAAAGTGACTGTTCTTTCTGCAGCTGTAAGAAAAAGGAATTTTCAGTTCCAGTTCTAGTAGGTTAGTTATGGGAAAAGGAAGCATACTTTATATCTAAGCATTACTGCACAGAAAGCAGAAGCCAGCTGTTTGTTTTCACTGTACAATGCCACGATTTAAGATATCTCTTTTTTCCATGCAAATGTAAATTGGTACTTTTTGCTCTTCCCACAAGAGGTACCTTCAGCTAATGGCAGCCTGTTCAGGTGCTGTGCTGTACACAAGCAGCGTGCAAGGCTGAGGTCAGGCACTGCTCCACAGTGACCCAGCATCTCAGAGGGCTGTATGGATTTTCAGGTTCCTTTGTGAACAGAAATCTCTGATATTTGGCCTTTGGAGTCCTGATTTCAGCTAGTAGATAAAGCCAACTAGCCTCCAATGTGAATACATTCTGGCTTCTGCTACTAGTACCCCACCAGAACAAAACTGGAAACTAAAATGCCTCCATAATCCCAAGACCATTAATTCCAAGATATGACATTCCACATCTGTATAAAGATATCACTGTTTCTTCTGTCTCTGATAAGCAACAGTATATTTGATGATGTATACAGACTCCTTCAAAGGAAATAAAAAATGTTGAAAAACTGAATGCATTGTACAAACACGCAAGATTTTTATCTCTGGCTTCTACATACACACTGTGGAGGTTCAGTCACACCAGCATAAGATATCTAGAGTCTAAAATCTCAATAAATGTACAAAAAGTAAGTCTTCTTTTTACAATACCAGTGTACTTGCTGCCAGCACTAATCTCTGACTGACAATTTTCTGATAATTCACAAATGAGTTTAAAAACAGTTCTTGAAATACTTAAAACACCTACAATTATTTCAGTAGGTGTGTAAAGTGGGAGGCAGTAAATAAGGATGAAGAAACTTCACAAGAGTGCAAATCTACAGGGGCTAAAATAGGAAACCCATGGAGAAGGGAGAAGAGAGGAAGAAAAAAAAGCAATCTCTTTACAAACTGGGATTATATTGACAGAGACATGACAAGATTGCATGTGGAAGTTTTTTAAACAATAAGGACTTCTACAAATAGAATAAACCATTTCCTAAAAGTTCCCTCTGGGAATTCCTCAAAATGTTCATCACTAGCCTGGCATAGAGATAGAAAAGGCGGATACTGAAAAGGAAAACCACTTTCAAAAATAATCCTCCACCCCCATGAAAGCATTTCTTGGTGTGACAGCATGATGAGGGATCCCTTGTGATTGAGGCACGTCTTCAGGCCAGCCAAGAAGAGGATGAGAGAAGAGGGGATAATGAAAATTCCTGGGCAAAAGATGACCATATTTGGCCAGCAAGGGATGTGGGAAATGCTGGGGACAAGCTCTGTGCACACCACTGGGTGCCAGGCTGTGTGCCTCCTGCACAGGGTTACCTGAGCTGACACCAGGGTTAGGTCCCACCTCTCTCTGTTCCAGCCTGAGTGCTGGGAATGGCTGAAGCCCCAGTTCCTTTCTACTAGATTAAAAAAAATAAGAAAACCAAATTCTTACCCTTTTCCATGGATATACTCAATGAAAAAATAGCATCCCAAATTAAAATTTTGATAGCACAAATCTATGAACTTACCTGAACAAACTCTGAAGACAAATCACTCACAAGAGAAGTGAGATCTATACATGTGGGATATACAGCCATACTGATAAACATGGAAAGGGAAAGGTACAAAAAGCTTTTGCTGCAAAAAGGGGGAACTATGTATAAGAAGAACCAGAGACTGAGCTTTTCCTTTGCTGCAGCTACTGAATAAGAAAGCTGTAAACTGACAAGTGTTTAATGGTGCAAGGAATTATTTGATTGATGGCATGTCAGCTCACAGAGGGAAGTCAGGAGGGAATGAAGAAGTGAAGGGGTTGGAAAGAGATCAGCTGTGGAGGTGACCAGTGAGTGAACCTGAGTGACTGCTGAGAGATGTGGCATTTTCTGTATGAGGGCAAGCAACAGTTAGCCAGGTGTGTTCTGCTGGGGATTGCTTGACCCATAAGAGCATGTCACTCAGGACCCAGAGGCAATTGCAGGCACATTGCAGCACTGTCACAGAGGAAGAAAAGTGCACTGGATGCCCTAGAGGGAGAGGAAAGTCTTGGGTAGAAAGTTCAGTTTCACAGAAGTCAGGAGGCAGGTTTGCTGCAGATGGCACTTTTTCTGCATAAAATGCCTTCTTCCACGTCTTTTAAAATTCAAGTGCACCTTTTTTTTTTTCCCCTCCAGTCTCACTACCAAAAAACCCATAGCCTGCTGTGTCTGAAATAGTGATAATGAAGAAAATAAGAAAAGCCCAAAGACAAACACTTTCCCACTGCCTTTGCCTTCAAAAACAAGAGAACACATTATGTTGTTCAACATCCCAGAGAAAAACACCAACAATTTATATTCCATTTTACCTTAATCCTTCTTCAAAAGCAGGTTCTGCTAAGAACAGAGCTCTCCTGTGGCCATGTGTCCTCATGGACTTCTACATGTTCCCCACACAGAGGGTGCTACCTTTATTCAAAAAGATTCACAGCCGTTGTATCTCAAGGATGAGGTTTATGCATTAGCAGTGACAGAACAAGAAAGAGAAACAGGTGATGGTGAAGTGTCTCATTCCTCAGGCTCATTTTTGGATGATGTAGGGGAAAAGGACTTGCTAGTAATATAGGTTGGGTTGTTAGACCTTCAAATTTCTTTCTGAAATAGGAGAAATGTTAAATGAATATTAAATAAAATGTTCCTCATCTAACCAAATACTGAGCACACTGAATTATTTAAATTCTATTATATAGAGACAATAAAAGGAATTCTAAAGAGACAGCAACACACAGAAGAGGAATTGTTTCAGAAGAACTGCACATCACCAACAAACCTTAAACACTGCCCATTCTCAGCAGACTAACATATTTTTGAGTAAACATTGGCTACAGTAATGGGCCATATTTTAACTTTCCCTTGGCTCTTGTGGCCTAGAACAGCTTTATGCAGCTCAGAGTTTGGTGAGAGGCTCTTGGACCCCAGTTACTAAGCTTTGATTACAGAGCTGAACTGTGGTGCTGTAGGCAGTGGCAACACAGCATAACAAATGGAACATTCAGCTGAAGTGAGGAAACCTTCAGTTTATTTTAGTCTGGTGCATGTAAGGCAGTCAAGGAAATGCATCTGTATCTCACTTCTAACAGAGGTAAAATTCACTTTTAATGTTCAGCATTGAAAATACTCAGCCCCTAACTTGCTAATACTCAGCAGCAACATTAATGATTTTGTATGACTGAATACCTTGCCATATTTACTATAATTATAGAAAGGAATTTTCAATAGATATATCCACTGATTTACTCTGTTGTTAAATAGTTGCCAAGTTTTGTACCTACTTTTACAATGTTCTGAAAATTCATCACCCTGTGGGAGCTGCAGAGCCATTCACACTGAACCCAGGGCTGCAGACCCAACACATGTCTGCATGGCTGCCTGAACTGACACAATCACTGATGGCACTAAAGGGTAGAGCTGGTACTCTCAACACAACAAAACTGGCAACTGAAGTAGGTCATCCTCTCAGTAGATTTCCACTATTTTTCAGGTGGGTTTTTACAGCCTCTACTCAGCTCTGCACAACACAGAACTGACTGCTTTGCAGCCTGTTTGGGGAACACTGTGCAAGCAAAAATAGCTATACCATAGACACTCCCTCCACAAGGCAAGTATTCTTTTTTCCCTTCCACATATCTATGCTTCTAAAATTGCTTGTTATAAGCATAAGTGGTAAAGTGTTTATTTTTTATTACAAAATTTACTTTTGGGAATATTGCTTTCCAGAAGCCTCAAGAATGTGTAGTTAAGTTTTGATGTAGTGTTTTGGGTTTTAGCTACCACTCTGAAATACTCCATGGTTTCCCTTTGGCCTCAGGAAAAAAGAAATACGTTCTACATACTTTACTATGTAACTTCTTCAAGAACAGGAAATGGAAAGTAAAGATCTCACTAAACTAATTAATTAAAGAATCCAACATTGCACTATGAAATTGCAATCTTTCTTCTTTTTGATGAACAGAGAAAACATCACAAGTTTATCACCCTAATTCTTCTATAGATTTATGTCCTTACACCTGTAAAAACAATAGCTAAAAATCACACTGGATTCTCACTAAATGTGTATATTTGTACATACTTTGGAAGCTCAGTTAATTTCTTCACTTTTGGAGGTTCTGTGAAAGAACTTTTGGTTCCCAGAGATTACAATACTAAAAGTATTGCAATATTATACTACTGACTGAAGCCAACAGCTAGTCCTTCAGAGTAGGTATTGAAAGTACTCTGTAAGGAACACCTTTAATTTAGAAGTTTCCTTGCAAAATAAATCTTCTATTTCTAGCTGCCACAAGAGTTTCAGTGTCTCCATAATTGATGCATTAAACATTGCAGAGCAAGGCAAAGCCTGTATCTACAATGTTCTCTGTGTGAACTAGAGCCCTGCTGCTTTTCCTTAAGTACTTTTAATGTTTGCTAGGATGACACAGAAACCTCAGCCATCAACATTTTTAATCAACCTAGAGAAGTGGGAGCTACCAGGATTCTCAAAATCTGTTAGCTATTTATATCCCTGTGAACTATAGCTGTGATCACAGGTTTTTAAGTACATGATACCTCCAAAGTACTCTATATATTATTTCATTACCCTGATTTCTTCTCCTCTTTCCACTAAGTTAGACTTTTTCTCACATCCAGGCTGCTTGCAGGAGTTACACTGGGTCTTTAGCTGAGCAGCTTGCCTGTCAGTGGCAAGTGGAGATAAAGGCTGAGACATCTGCCCACTGGCTTGGCTTAGAGAGTGCTCCCAACCCTTCATAGTATTTATTGTGTCCTTCCCTGGGAAAGGCTCGTGTCTGAGTCTGTTAATGCCACAAGTCAGCTTTGAGCAGGATAGATATGAGCTGTGGTCTTTGAGGGCAGGAAGCAGTGGTGGGGAACAGAAGTAGTGGTAGCATAAACAGAAATCCTTTGTATGCCTCAGAGTCACTGGGGCACGACCAAAAAGGACACAAAAAAGGCTTCCTCTGCCCCAAAGACTTGATTCTGGCAACACTCTTCCAGCTCTCCCAGTTATATTTAGAAAATAGCACATCTACTATTCAGTCAGAAAGGAAGCAAAAGATCCATTTTCCAGACAATCAAATGCAGGTCAAGTAGTGAAGTAGCTCTTCAGTTCCTCTGTAGAAACTGGCAATCAGGCACTTCTGAGTTACATGTGTCATAGAAATAATTACTTTTAAATTTAAGGGCTGAGCACAGGCAAGGAAGAAATCCCTCTTGACTTTCAACATTTAAACAACTCATCTGGCCCAGTGATGTGATGAAAAAAATCCTGCAAGAGCTGTGCTCTCTTCACAGCGTCAGGGTAAAGCAGAATACATCAAGGAAACCACCCACAGAAAAAGACCAGTGTTTTAGGTGCTCACAGCTTTTAAAGCTCTTGAAATTATTATTGCAATTAATATTAGCAACAGATTTTGAGCAACCAAATCATCTGGATATGTTGCAAATATATAGGATGGTTTTTCTGCTATTTCTGTCTAAGAATGATATGACAGAGTGACATGGCTGACACTGTGTCAGGATCCAGTCTTGAACATCGAACTGTGGAACTAAATTGCCTGTCAATGTGCTGCCTGGATAGCAACACTTTATTTTGGACAGGTGTAGATTAAAGATGCATGAGCAAAATATGCAGTGAGAACCTTGCAGGAAATTGAACCTGATATCCAGGAATACAGAAGGTGCCTTTAGGCTTCAGGGGAACACTACAATGTGCTGTGCCTTTGATGAGATGAGGTACTAGAAAAGCTTCTTTCCATGAGAGTGACAGAATCCTGCCTCAACACAAAGGAAAAATATGTCAGAAAGTCTTTACTGTCAGGTGGATCTTTTTACATGGAATCAATTTGGTTTGATGTTGGTTAACTTGGAGGGGGAACAAAAAAACCCCAACATACATACCAACTGAAAAATGAATTAACACAATAACTTTGCTTTGCAAGGTTTAAACTATCTCAGGCAAGCTTTCAAACTGTATAAACTAGCAAAAAATGTACTCCAGTTGTGTAGGGCAAGAATGGCATGGTGAAGAGGGGGGAAACATGTCAATCACTTGTTCCATTTCTCTTGGGAAATATAAAGGAAGATCAATACTGACATGGCAGAGACAATGGAAAATGTGTGACACATGATCAGCTCAACATGGAAAAAATTAATAAAACAGGCAATTACCTTTTTGGGGAAAATAAGTACATTAAATATAGTAGAAGAAAGTAAATCCATTTGGCAAGGATTCCTCTGGTTGTAATTAGAGGTTAGTTCAGAGAGCTCATAACTGCAAGCATAATCTTTCTTCAATACATCCACAAATTACTTTTTGCTCTACTTGACTGACCACATAACAGACACAGGGAACATGTACCAGCACAAATAGTATGTTTGATAGATTGCAATAATATTCACAAGGAAAGACTGTTACCTATTTTTTGTGTATTGATCTGTTTTGACTGAAGAACTTGTTTAATAGTCCTTGACACTTTAGGAACATGGCAAAAAGAGCATCAGAGACAGATTCTTAATCACAGAGACAAGTTCCAAGATATACTGCAGAAAGAGAACTTTTTCTTTGTTGCTTTTTATGGCAATTACAGTTCCCAAAGTTTGGTTGGATCTTTTCTCCAGAAGTGAGACATCATTACATTTAAAAGATTTGTGCCTGTGTTGTTAATAATAGTCTGAGCTGTCCATTAAGTTACACCTGCCAATATTTTAAAGTTATTTTTGACAGTGTAATTTTGAAGGGAAGAAGAAAGGGAAGTTCATAAAAATGCATTTTGTTCTCTAAAAGCCAAAAACAGCATCTCTCATTGTACTGCAAACTCTCCCTTTACATAACAATCACACATGCTCTTGACAAGAAAAGGCCCAGTTATTTCTATCAAATGGGATACATGTTTTAATAGATAGTTTCTCCACTAATGAAGGACATTTGAGCCTCTGAACTGTACTCTTAACTACAACTCTTTAATAATATTGTTAACTGAACACTTTCACTGAAATAATATGACTGCCAGAACAACTCTAAAATGCTAAATATCCAGCAACAAAAATGAAGTGAGAAGATAAACTGCCATGCAATATCAGGTCCCATTTAATGATACATCTCCAATTACACAAGACACATTTCAGAGGAAAAAGGAAGTCTTAATCATGAAAATGAGGAACTGCTACTTTCAGATTGCTGGTAGTTTTAGAACCAAAATGATAATGATTCTATCTCAAAAAAAGAAAAAGAAACCAAAACAAAAAACAGTGTACAATATCAATGTGGATCTTCTAAAGGAGCAATCAAGTAAGTTTCCAATAAATTGCATGCCTTCATTTAGTTTTTAAATCTAGCTACTTTACAGGTTCATTCATTGAACTGTCTATTCCTGCCTGTTTGGAGGACAGCATCTATACTTTTGGTCATTAATGGCTGGTACAATAAGGAGAACAAGATGTTCAATCTCATCCACTTTTATGCAGAAGTTACAGTCACTCTTCAAAAATTTTCTCTTTTCAGAAGTGAAAGCAAGAAGTGTAAGAGAGATTTGTTCCAGGCCTCTTCTTCCTCCAGTCCCTACATTCTTTAACCACCTTCATTCTCTCCACTGCACCACACTGTCTCCACTGCATAACTGTCTTTTCAGCAGCAGTTCTCCTTCTGGTGATGCACACCATTAGTCTGGATGCAGTATCTCAGTGGAAAGCCAGTTTTCCCACCCAGGAAAACCACATTTTATTGTGATGGGTAGTATTGCCCACTGGAAACATCTTAAGGCTGTGTATCCTCTTGTCCCAGCTCCCTGAACAGCCCAGACACAGAAGCCATTCCTGAGGTTCTCACCAGACAGTTGGCTGATCTCCAAAATCAATCAGTGAAATGTTTGTACAACAAATTGGAGATGTTCCCCACAGTAGCTCAGGCACTCCTGTGCTGACTTTTACCTCACATTGTCTCTATTCCCCCAAAAAGCAACAGCAGAGCTCCAACCTGCTTTTCCTAACATCCCTGTCCATCAGGCTGCTACAGGCACCCTACCTTTTCAATCTCTTCCTTCTGAGCCAACATAATTGAGGGCAAAATGTTATGAAGTACCTGAGAGAGCTGTAATTGCTCAGGAATAGTATGGCCTGCCACTATACACTGATGGGTGCCTAATGATGCAAGAAATCTATCCCACACAGCTCCATAACACCTTTCCATACCATTCGCCATGAAGAAACCTTAATGTTAATATTAACTTAATGTTATTTCTCCTCTGCATTTAATATGGCAGTGGTGCAAAGACAAAGAAGCCATAAAGCTGTTGCTTTCTTCTTTCTTATTTTTTTCCCTGTCTCCACACAGGTTCACTGGCTATGACATTGTGTTAGAGATTTTGAAGGAATGAGCACAGGACAGAAAATGAGGATGTCAGTGGCTCAAGCTCTATAATGGAGAAGACTCTCCACTCCATTCACATATCAAAAGGCAAAAAAAACCCCAAGCCAACTCCTAAATTATCATAAATGTCATCCTTTTATATACAAAAAATAGTCAGTTTAGTTGCAGAAAAAATTTCATCTGGCTGACATCCTGAAATAAAAGCAGTGGCTGAAGAGATGCAGTCACAAATTGCTTAGAAAGTTGGACTGAAAGCAAACTTATCAAATTCCCAAAGAGTGCCTCTCAGACACCCCTGCAGAAAATCTCCAAGAAAATGATTCAGAAATGCTGTTGATTATACTCCATCAATTCAAAAAATCTGCCCAGACTTTTATTTCAATTTTCCTCTCTCAGCAAGATTTACTATTTTTCACCATAGCTGAAGTTATTGCCTTTCCAACAAAAGTGGAGGGCTGTAGATCAGCAACTCTTAGATAAAATGACAGCATTTCAGTATTCAGCTTCTCCCTTGGTCTGTCCCTGTACCCTTCTCTCCTTTCAATCAAAAAAAAAAAAAAAAAACAAAAACAAAACAAACCAAAACCAATCAAACCAAACCAAAAAACCACATCCCCACCCACCAAAAAAAAAACCACAAAAAACCCCAAACAAAACAAAAACAAACAAACAAAAAAACCCAACCAAAACAAATCCATAAATCCAATCAATCTTGCATTCTTCCAAGAACTTTTACAAGCAGAAAATTAATTTTCACCAAGGAAACTGGTGAAAGAATTAGCAACTCTTAAGCCTTGTGGCAATTCTGGTGCCAATCCTTTGTTTTGCCCCACCCTTCACAGATACTGAGCATGCTCATCTTCCAATTTTATACAGACCAAGCAAGTTCAATATTTTATACTATTAAGTCTGATAAAGCTGAAGCTCCATGATTTCACTGGCTTCCTACACAAAATTCCCCTGGGTGGTATTTATCATCTAAACCCACCTCTGTAGCCATGTGATGCTCCACTCACTAGAAAGAATAATGACCTGGTATACAAAGTGAAACTGCTCCATAGGCTCTTGTCAGGCTACAGAAAGTACAGAAAATTGATTTGAGACCACTAGGATTTTTAAACACCATGCAAAAACCACGTTAGTTTCACAACTACGGCTTGGAAATGAAATTTTGCTGTGATGTCTAGAGCTGTTTTTTCTGACAGCCTGTCTTGCAGGAGGGGAGGATAATCTCTCCCTGCTGGAGGAAACTACCAACAGTGTCCCATATTTTGGCTACAGCAGATTGAAAGGAACAGACATCCATCTCTAATATCCCTAAACACCCAAGGGTGCACCATCCCTACAGGTCTCAGCACAGGCCATTCCTTTTGGGATCAATGTTTCTGGGAGCTAGAGTTTTTGTAGCTGGCCTGTTTCAGACTGATCAGTAACAGCAGAACAGCCTTTGCTTTAAACAGAAATGAACCAAATACAAGGTTAGAAGGGAAATAAACTAAAATCCAGACCTCCCTTACAACAGCTTTTTAGAGCTTTGGTTTTCCTACTTAGGAACCTGAAGGCACCTGCCATGTGGTAGCTCAGAGAATTCAGCCTATTCAGCAACACTCTCCAAATGCCAGCCCTAAAGAAAAATTTTTCTGGTCTCACCTTCGTAAGTTTACTGTCCTTGCTCCATTTGTACCACATCGTGGGAGGAAGAATTCACAGCCCTTCCAAAAGGTCACTGACTTTGATGATGGAAGCATTCCCTTACCCATCTCACCTCCTTGGCAGGAAGTCTTGAGTTTTACACCTTCCACTAGCTCCTACACCTCAAGATAATAAGGTTCAAAATGTGTGTTTTGTTATGTGAAATACTGCAAAACCATATATGCAAAATTCCACTGTTTAGTTTTTTCCTAACCAAATTTGTTATTTTGTGTTGGATTTTAATTTTTTTTTATAGAGATCACCATACACAATATGTTTACATATTGTGCAGTTGAAAGACTGTTTAGGTCAATCAGCTCACTCCTACCATTGCACAGATATCCTTGCCATCACTGTCAGTGGTTCTTTGATTAAAATATACAAGTGTCATGATGTCCTAAATATCATAAACATCCTCTTAACATTTAGCTTACAAATGGTAAATCAAGCACACTCCTTGATTTGCACCTTCATACATGACAGCAAGTAACTTTGCTTAAGGCATTTTTCCCTGGCTGTAATGAGACAGGAGACTCCTGTTATTTGTTTTATCTCTATCCTACAGACACATGTAATCCTGATTGTGCAATTTATGGAACGTGTTTTTCAGCCTCCTTTTTATGGAAATTATTCATCTATATTTCAGGTCACTGATGATGACAAGCACATATTTGCAGAACACAAGATTCTCCAACAAAGTGTTGTCTTGTACAAAAAGGGAAAGAAAAGCACCAAGTATATCAATCAATCAATACTCAAATTGAATATATTCTGCTTCCAAAACTTCATCTAAACTTTAATTTGACAAGTATTCTTGGAGGTGCATGGTCCAAATGTTGGCCAGCATGAACTTAGTTTAGGTCATCTCCTGACAGATACCACCCAGGGTTATATTTGTATAGGTCCCTTCATCTGTAAAAAATAGAAATATGTACAGCTTTGCTCAAAACTTGTATCATTATGATCTAAACACCTTCTATAATGCAGTGTTTCTCTGTTAGCTATTACACAGCTATGTCACATCCACCAGGAGGGAAAAGTACCACACAGAAGGTCATCAACGAGAACATAAGAAGATATTTGTGTAACATGGTGCAAGTTCTAACCTTCAGAACTTCAGGAGATTTCATTCCACACCAAGAACAAAAATGAAACTAACCAGTTTGCTCTGTTGTGAAAACTGATTCAGATAATTTGATTTTATAGTGCAAATTCATCTCAAATTGCTGATTTTAGCAATATTTTACAATGGTAAGTCACTGTCTGTCATCATCATTCAACATATTGAATCACTGGCGTCCACACAACTAATTTCATTTTAAAGTTCTTTAGAGATTAGCATTTAAGAAAACCTGAGGCTTAACCCATAATCCATAAGTTAACTTTTTGCCTACAGGGAAACAGAGTGAGCTTTTGCTGTGCTTTCTCCATACTAGGAGAGGCATAATTTGCCACCTAGGAAACATTTAGGTTTTTCAGCCTCACAGACCTAGCTGTGCCAAGACACAGTTTCTGGCATCATAGGCATAAAAACTTGGCAAATCCTGCAGTTGATAATTTCAGAATCACTAAATCTGATTTATTCATAGATTTCAAAGAAAAAAAACCAAAATAAAATCAACTTTCCTCTTCCTATGAAGAATCAAGGCCATAGAATTTTACCTAGCCTTTATTGTGAAAAGTTGTGTGGTTGTAACACTTTTTATTGAACTGAAAATATTTTTAAAAAAGAAATCCAATTCTGAGCCTCAGAGCTTGTGTTTATATTCTGTTGGGACTCAAATCAGGGTTTTCTTTTACTTCTTATTGATATTCTGGTAGAACTAGCTGGAATAGCACCCCTCTGCTGAGCTTTGTACAAATACCTAACGAGCAGAGCCTCGTAACAACAAACTGATTGTTTAATGCACAAGATAAGGAAGGGTAAGGATGGGGGGAAATGGGGATAGACAAGATTACATATCATAAAATCATAGAGTAGTTTGCGCTGGAAGGTTAACTAGTCCAAACTCCAAACCAAGGTGGGAGGACTAAACCACAAAGAAACTGATAACCATATCCCAGTGTCTTCCACCCCTGCTGTAAGAATCATGTAAACATATGCTAACCCCTTAAAAACCCAGCTCCAAACAACTTATCCAAGACCTCTCAGAAAATCAGTGAGTGGGAACAGGACTTGAAAGTGCCATGGGAACAGAACTGTCACTAAGACCAAAGGGATGAAAATAATTGCATAAATATCACAAGAGCCCTTCTCTGTCCTCAAGTGCTCACAACCTGAAAAGGCAATTAACTGGAGCGAGGCAGGTATTCAAAACACCTCCTGGCAGCCTTTGACACTGCTAAGTTTGTCTTCCCTTTACAGCTATGAGCAGAGAGCAGACACAAGTAAACTGTAGCTATGTATAACAGTAGCAGAAAATTACTGATATACACCCACACACACCTTACAGTGTTTCTCTCTCCTGTGTCTTCATTTATGTGGTAAAATGGTTTAATAGTAGCCAAACTTAGAAGTCTGATACTATTTATTATTGAAAGAAAAAATATTTTCAGTGATGGCAAATGCAACTTCCATTAAGTACAGACTTCCAAAATATTGTCCTTTTGTTTCTGCTACCATTTATTACACGAGATGAGGAAAAGTCTAGAGAAATTCTTACTTATCTGAGGAGCACGTGAGTAGTGCACACAATACATTTTGTTGTGTGTTTTGTGACTACACCGCAATCATTATCAGATAAAATACACCAGGGAATTCCAAGGTGCAAAGGGCTCTCCTACATATTTTCCTGATTAGTAGTGCTTTTCTGCTCTGCCATATTAGAATCCCCTGCTCAGTGCAAGAAAGGAAAAAAAGAAAAGAAAGGAAAAGAAAAAAAGAAAAGAAAAGAAAAGAAAGGAAAAGAAAAAAGAAAAGAAAAGAAAAGAAAAGAAAAGAAAAGAAAAGAAAAGAAAAGAAAAGAAAAGAAAAGAAAAGAAAAGAAAAGAAAAGAAAAGAAAAGAAAAGAAAAGAAAAGAAAAGAAAAGAAAAGAAAAGAAAAGAAAAGAAAAGAAAAGAAAGAAAAGAAAAAAGAAAAGAAGAGTCCCTGAGCAGAACAATCTGTCATTACTCATGTTTGAGACACTATAATTTCACACAGAGCAACAGGTAACAATTAGTGCTACAGGAATTAGGGCAGCACTATGAATAAATTGATATTTCTTGTCTCTCTGCAGTGTCCCACCCCTCCCACCTTTACAGAGATCCTGTTAAGGCTAGAGGATCAGAATGAACCCAAGAGGGCTATCATCACATCACAGCCTTTTCTTCAGGGCTCAAAGGTATTGCATGAGATCATGTACGAATATAAACAAACCACTTCAAAGTCTCGTCAGTTGTCCCTCCCCCAAGTTATTTCAGACAATGTCATTTCCTTTTAATTATGCATCTTAGTGCATGTAGAAAAATTGTTTATTCCCTATGTAAATACATATCCAAACTTTGGTGCCATTTAGGATCATAGGACAGAAATTAGGCTGTAGAATTTGCCACTGATGGGTCACAAGCTTTGTGTTGACTCCTGAAAATTTTGGGGTTTTTACAGACGTAGGCTCAGGTGAGAACTTGAACAACTCCTTTTCAAGTTGTTACATGAATGTTTTATGATACAGCTTATTCAGCCAGGGGAAAGGAGCTGATTCCTTTGGCATGATCACAGGATGACTGGCACAATGGACAAGCAAGGCTGTTGGCAGTTATTAGCAGGTAAAGATGAAACCTGAAATAATATCATTATATCTAACTAGAGGTCAGTGCAGATTAAAGTATAAACCAATATGCATTAGAATCAATTTAAATACTTGTGAACCCGTATTTAATGCAGGGAAATATTATATGCTTCCATGGAGAGAGGAAAGAGAGAAAGAGATTAAAGAATTAGTTCAGAGCAAACCTGGAATAGAAAGGTAAAGTCTCTCAAGTCTTCAAAGTATTAGAAAAGAGCTGAGATCATGTGGCATTGTGCTGGAGGCTAAGCCTGGTCTTGGGGATGCCATCTGACTGGGTGGCTGGCTGGCTCGCTGCTACAGAAAACACCAGTCCTACATCTCCTTTGCATCAACACTGGTGCTTCTCTGCTGTGCCCAGGAGCTGGTCCAGGCACAGTGACTCAGTGTTCTCCTGTGCTGGCCTGCAGGAAGCAGTGGCCAGGTATGAGAAAGGGGACTGCCCCATTCTGCAGCACTCAGCCATCACCCAGCTTAAATGGAGTGCAGGGAGTTACCCAAAGTAAAGTGGCAGATCTCCATCTCACAAGTGTGCCGCAAAGAAGATTTGTAAGTACCTTGAGCCTCCAGTGAAGGCAGACTTCCTCTAAAAATTCAGAAATATCCTTTCCTCATTGCAAGAGCTGAAGAAAATGGCAAAATGGTCTTCTCTTTACATTTTGGACTCAAAGAATTGTCATCTAGAGTCTTTTGTAAATACATATCCCAAACACAAGGCCTCAGTTATTGTCTTCTGGGCTGTGGGACTCCAGAGCATTTCAGCCTGCAGAGTCACACACTCAGCAAGGGAGAGGCAGCATATAATATAGCTTTCAGCTAAATAATCAGCTGTCTTCTCCTTGATCAGCCTGGCTTACAAGGCAAAGCTCAGCTGTACAAAAAAAGGACTCCTAATCTTATAGAGCAATTAATTAGTATATGCCTCCTGTAAAATTTCAGTTACATCCAAGCCTAAAATCTTTTGCTCATCACCAAAAGGACACTCAACCAGAGCCCAAAGCATCCCTGCCACAAGCTATACAGTTGTTTCAGTTTTCTGATGCTTTCAGTGTTTCAAAGCCCTGATTCAGTTTCACCATTGCTCCTTGGTAAGGATGCACTGCAGTGACCCCATATATCAAAGTACAAAATATCACATAATTTCTTTGAGGAAATTCTGGAGGGTGAAAAGGGAAAGTCAGTGGAAAGTGATATGAGTGTGTTTGGTCACAAACCAAAATTACAGAGATTATTAACACCAGAGCAGACTACGAAGAATTACAGGAAAGCCTAATAAATCAGACAGTGCTCTCAAAGGAGAAATTTGAAATTGCTCAAAAACACTGATTTCTAAACTAGTTGAAATTTCTTACGAAAAGTTTAAGCATGACTGTTGGCAGCTTTAAAAGGATGTGCAGAAATGCAAATGCTTCTCATCTGTACTGAGAAGCAAATGAAAATATGGTAAAATATTGCAGGGCTAATTGAAGTACATGTTTTTGATTGGTATATGATGTCACCTTTACTCTGGAATTCAGT
This sequence comes from Notiomystis cincta, assembly GCA_013398075.1. Classification (NCBI taxonomy): domain Eukaryota; kingdom Metazoa; phylum Chordata; class Aves; order Passeriformes; family Notiomystidae; genus Notiomystis; species Notiomystis cincta. Next base: position 124,576 of record VZRX01009450.1, on the reverse strand, counting down.
TTCTGAAAATAACCCTCCTATTTTCTCCTGAAATTACAGACTTGAAGGAGATGAACTGAAAATAATTCCACAAAGAGGACAAGACATGAGAGGAAAAGGCTTCCACAGAGGTTAAAAAGATCTAAGGTAAAATTAGACTAAACATTTGGTGATAGCAGCAGTCTATGGGACATCAGGAAAGGGATGAAATTCAAGTAGCCTTTTTTATCTTTTTCCAAATCATGTTTCATTTCCCACTGTGGGATCTGTGAGGTAAATTACAATTCTATGCAGTAGGAGAAGTGATGGGAAAGCCTATAGTTCCAGACAGAATCATGCTTATTGTTTTACAAATTTTGTTACAAGCATGCACCATGTTTGTGGTGTAGAAATATGATGAACTACAGCTGCCACAACTGCAGAGCTCAGCTTTTCAGACAGGAGGACATCCTTTAGAGGTCATCAGATTGGGTTGACTAATTAGCTGTTCTGTCCAAAAAAACCCCAGTCTTTTGACTTTTACAGCAATATGATTTATATTTCTGCACTGTATGGGACTTGTGGTGGGTTTTCCACATATTTTGCATCCATATTTCAAGAGTGGGCTTCCCTGTGGGGTCTCGTGCCAAAGTTTACAGTAGCAGGAACACATGTAGTTTCTCAAGGAGTTTGAGTTTATCTATTTTGAAAAATACAGAGGAATGGCATCGAAATTCAGAGATAGTGAGCATCAAAGGTTTTTCTTCCTTGGATACCATTCATAGAAATCTCTCACAAATACTCCATCAAACACAAATATTCCTGGGCCACAGGGGGAAACCACTATGATTAAGAGTTAAAAAAGGTTGAATACCACAGAAGTATGCAATTGAACCCAATTAGCCATTCTCATAATAAAGGGAGAAAGAGAGGGAAGAGATACAGCACAAGAATTTAAAGCAAATATTTCAATGCTAAATAAGCCTTCTATTGCAACATATTGCTGGGGCAAGTCCAAAGAAGAGCAAAAAAAGTTGATGAAGGGTGTACAACACAAGTGTTATGGGGAACAGCTGAGGAAGGTGGGGTTGTTTATGCTGGAGAAAAGGAGGCTCAAGGGGGACCTTATTACTCTCTACAACTACCTGAAAAGGAGGTTGCAGCAAGGTTGGTCTGTTTTCCCACGTAACAAGCAATAAAACAAAAGGAAATGGCCTCAAGTTGTGCCAGGTAAGGCTTAGATGGGATATTATGAAAAAATTCTTCACCAAAAGGGTTGTCAAGCCTTAGAAGAGGCTGTGCAGAGAAGTGGTGGAGTCACCATCCCTGGAGGTATTTAAAAGATGTGTAGGTGTGGCTCTGAGGGACATGGTTTAGTGGCAGACGTGGCAGTGCTGGTTTAATGGTTGGACTTTATGGCCAGGTAAGGCTTAGATGGGATATTATGAAAAAATTCTTCACCAAAAGGGTTGTCAAGCCTTAGAAGAGGCTGTGCAGAGAAGTGGTGGAGTCACCATCCCTGGAGGTATTTAAAAGATGTGTAGGTGTGGCTCTGAGGGACATGGTT
>VZRX01009450.1:74657-122460 GCA_013398075.1 Notiomystis cincta | reverse complement strand
AAATTACAATTCTATGCAGTAGGAGAAGTGATGGGAAAGCCTATAGTTCCAGACAGAATCATGCTTATTGTTTTACAAATTTTGTTACAAGCATGCACCATGTTTGTGGTGTAGAAATATGATGAACTACAGCTGCCACAACTGCAGAGCTCAGCTTTTCAGACAGGAGGACATCCTTTAGAGGTCATCAGATTGGGTTGACTAATTAGCTGTTCTGTCCAAAAAAACCCCAGTCTTTTGACTTTTACAGCAATATGATTTATATTTCTGCACTGTATGGGACTTGTGGTGGGTTTTCCACATATTTTGCATCCATATTTCAAGAGTGGGCTTCCCTGTGGGGTCTCGTGCCAAAGTTTACAGTAGCAGGAACACATGTAGTTTCTCAAGGAGTTTGAGTTTATCTATTTTGAAAAATACAGAGGAATGGCATCGAAATTCAGAGATAGTGAGCATCAAAGGTTTTTCTTCCTTGGATACCATTCATAGAAATCTCTCACAAATACTCCATCAAACACAAATATTCCTGGGCCACAGGGGGAAACCACTATGATTAAGAGTTAAAAAAGGTTGAATACCACAGAAGTATGCAATTGAACCCAATTAGCCATTCTCATAATAAAGGGAGAAAGAGAGGGAAGAGATACAGCACAAGAATTTAAAGCAAATATTTCAATGCTAAATAAGCCTTCTATTGCAACATATTGCTGGGGCAAGTCCAAAGAAGAGCAAAAAAAGTTGATGAAGGGTGTACAACACAAGTGTTATGGGGAACAGCTGAGGAAGGTGGGGTTGTTTATGCTGGAGAAAAGGAGGCTCAAGGGGGACCTTATTACTCTCTACAACTACCTGAAAAGGAGGTTGCAGCAAGGTTGGTCTGTTTTCCCACGTAACAAGCAATAAAACAAAAGGAAATGGCCTCAAGTTGTGCCAGGTAAGGCTTAGATGGGATATTATGAAAAAATTCTTCACCAAAAGGGTTGTCAAGCCTTAGAAGAGGCTGTGCAGAGAAGTGGTGGAGTCACCATCCCTGGAGGTATTTAAAAGATGTGTAGGTGTGGCTCTGAGGGACATGGTTTAGTGGCAGACGTGGCAGTGCTGGTTTAATGGTTGGACTTTATGTTCTTAGGGGTCTTTTCCAACCTAAGCAATTCTTTGATTCTCTGACTCTGTGTAATTAGCCTGTTGAACACCCTCCACAGGATACTGTTGTGCTATGTACTTTAGTGAATACAAATGTAGGTATTCCTTGTTTTTAAAGTACCCAAGGCAAAAACCACTCTCTGGCTTCTAACATGTCAATAACCAGCTTGAACTTGTTAATCCCATTGTATATGTCCCACCCAGCAAAGACACTGTGCAACTGTTTTCAGTGTATAGGTTCAGTGTGGGAGCCTTTAATATTAACTACTGTCAAATACAGGATTTTTTTGGGCCAGGGAAAGTGCTGCCAGTGTGATAATTTGCACCTCCCAAGATCTATGCAGTATGAATGATTCCCTCACTTCTTCTCTCCCTATATCTGTTACTCAGGAGGATGCCTATTTTCCTTTCATAATAAAGCCAGTCAAAAACTATTCCCAAGCTGTTAAAATTTTGATCTTCCTGAAAAAATACATCCATTTGAAGAAAAGAGGTATTAGCTGAGTAGTAATAACAAGTAGGAAAAGAACAAGAACTGTTTCTTTTTTTGTCTTTCCCCTGAATCTGTCTATTTTTAAACAGACTGGCCAGCTCTGCTGGGTATTTTTTAGCCATAAAGGGAGTTGGTTCAAGGTATGTCATCATGATAGGTCTTGCCTCCATTTAGACTGGAGGTATTACCTTTCAAGGATTCTTTTGATAGAGAATGAATATTTTAGTGTTCAGAAGTATAGGTGCTCTCTCTTTCTGACTTCTAATGGCTGCCTTGTTCACAGGAAGGATTGTTAGGGGGTGTTCACCACTCTGATCCCCAACTCACAAAGCCAGAGGCCAGCCCAACAGCAGCCTGTGTGGAGTGTTTTAGTTCAGAGTGCTTCAATGAAACCAAACCAACCAATTAACCAGCAAAAATACCAAACCCACAGAGGTGTGTGCACACACACACAGGTCCACAGCAGCTCATTTCACAGAAGTAAAAAGACAGAGAAGGAGAGCTTAAGACTGATTAAAAATTTTAAGAAGTTCACCATTATTTATTCTCTCAGCATAGGCAATCACCAGCACTCAGCAAGAGCCTTTCTCCACACATCCCAAATCACTCTGGATATCATGAAATTCAAAATGCACATAAGTTCTGCACCTTCTCCAGTAGCACCTGGAACTAGCAATGGCCAAAATATAGTATTGGACTGATGCAATAGTACTAGGCAAAAAACTCTTCTGATATTTCAGATCCTCCAATGTATTTCAAACATAATCAGCAAAAGATACTTGAAAGAAAAAAAGCCAACTCACCATTCTGGAAACTAAGAGCTTTTCCCTAGATCCAAATTATGTTTTTGTTCAAGACATCAGTATTGTTGAAGGAGCACTTATTCCTGCTGTGGCTTTGAAACCCTGTGGCGTGCTCAGGGTTCAGGTAGGTGCTGAGCACACCTGGCGAGCTCCCTCCTCGGAGTGCTGAGCAATGCCTGCTGGAATGTGCGGTCCAGCAGGAACCCGGCACCGCTCGCTCAAACAGACGGGCGTGAACCACGGCACTACATTACCCATAACTGCCTGGAGCTGGCTTATGATTACACCTGAAACCAGGAGAGGTGGTGTGGGAGTTTCACCTTGAGGGGAGAGAGAGATACACAGAGGAGAAGCAGGAAGCATGTGCTCCTTGTGTGCCGCTGGAACAGACTTAGGATTTTCTACCTTTACACGCCATGTTGCAGATATATTGAATTGCTGGGAGGGGTTCAAAGAGTGGCCTCCTGATTAAGGTCAAGTTAGAAATAATTAGATTTACTGGCAGGGAATACAGTGACTGAAATTGCTTGAACCTGTATGACCGGTTTAGGCATCTCTGTGTATGTGAGAGAATCAGACAACTGGGTATAAGGAAGCAAATGAAGGAGGGGTGGCAGTGGCCAGGCATATCTACAGAGGAGGGAATATAGAGACATTTGGCAGGGTGAGGAGGAAAACATTCCTTTTTAGCCCCATGTCCTTTAGGAAATAGCAAATTTTCCTTTATGTTATATTGCAGGTGGTTTCTTTCAGTGATTTAAGAATTTTGTAGAATGAAGTTTAGAAGGACAAAAGTTTCAGGCACAGAGAAATAAGAAGAATGTGCCAGGAATGTCACAGACATTTGGAGAAGGGATGATTTGCCTTTCCTGGTTTTATTTGCTACCTGTGGATTTATGACACTTAGGACTCACAGATGAAAGGCCCCTTTCACAGAAAGAGGTTTCACAGGCTTTCTAAGCCCTGCATCCAAAAACTTGAAGTATAAATCAGACAGGATAAAAAAATGGAGAAAGGCAAAATCTGGGCTGTTTATGAATGAGATTGTGTCAATTGGTGGGCAATTTCCACCAAATAAGCAACCTACCAAAATAAGTGGTTCTGTTTGATCTGGCAGCAAAATGGGGTGAAACTCAGCAAATAGTTTCATCCTGAAGAAAAATGCAGTTGAAATGGCCAACTATTTCAACTAAATGGTCAGTCCATTACAGCACCATTCAGAGAACTGAACACTTTCCTTCCCACCCAATCCAGAAAACAGCCTTTCCCACCTCACCATATGTGACAGGGATGAGAAAAGAGATGCTTCATCTCCAAACGATTTAAGCAACCAGATAGATTGTTGAGAGAGCTTTATCCTACTGTCAGAAGCAGGATGTTAGAATAATACAGCATGGTTATTCACTCTCTGCTAAAACTGACAGTTACAGAAAAATCAGGTGATTTCTACTACCACTGCTTCTCTAAAGGCATAGTTTGGAAAATCAAGATCTGGAAATAGAAAATGTAGGATGGATAAGACCTGTCAGGCCCCAGGAGGAGAAGGGAAAAATTTCCACTGACATTTAGTGGCTTACCCAGAGCTATTAAGAAAACAAGTATTTAATTTTTGTTATATGTTTTATTTTCTGGGCTTTTTGAGTTTTCTTGAGGTAGATATTGTCTATTGTGTGTGTCTAATACTAATGACAACAACAACAACCCAAACCAGTTGAAACACACTATCATACTAATATTATCTAATAAAAAATTAAGATCTTTGTAACCTAAACCCTAAATTTCAAACTTTTTGCTATTATCTCAGACTGGCCTTTAAAATTTCTGTTTTTGTAAGATACCTTTCCTAGGCTTCATTTCTCTGAATGGACCATTATGTCATAAAAGGAATGTTGGTTAAACAGATGTTTTTAACAATCTATTCTTCTGAATAAAAGAATAATTTTAAAAATACCAGTGGTATTTTACCTTAAACAGAAAGGCTTTAAGTTTAAGCTGATAATTTTTAGCATCCCTTTTTACAGGGATGAATCAAAACTCAGTTAAAAGAGTATCCCTCTCAGCTGTTTCTCAGGTAGAAAATTAGCTTAGAATCCCTAAAGCTGCAGGTGGGACCCTGGTGACTCACACAAAGCATCTACAGGATTTGAGTTGATCTCTGGTATCATAAAACAATAGAATCATAAAATGATTTTGGGTGGACATCTTGCACCAGATCAGTACCACCTCAAAGTACCACCAAACCTGGCGTTGAAGACTTCCGGAGATGAGGCATCCACAACTTCTCTGGGCAACCTGCTCCAGTGCCTCACCACCCTGTCAGTACGGAATTTCTTCCTAATATCCAGTCTAAAGTTATTCTCTTTCAGACTAAAGCCATTTTCTCTTATCCTATCCCTACATGCTCCTTTAAAAAGTCCCTCTCCGACTTTCTTGTGGCATCCCTTTAGGTGCTGGAAAACTCCTAATTACAAAAGGGCCCAAGTATTAACACAGTCTATCTAGGTTTTCCCTACAAGGGTGACCAGTTATTAGTTCCCACATATTTATTAAAGTCTGCCACTTCTGTCTTGTTGCATAATAAAGTTTACCTTGAAGGCATCTAAACCAGTTATTTAAAAGACAGCCCTACATAGTCTGCTACCACTCCAGAAACTGTTCTGACTGGTCAGCTTTCATTTCTAGACTCCTCAGAAACCCAGGCTCTGCAACAGCTTTTTTTTTTTGAACATTGTTTTATGAGACACTGAAGTTTTCTGCAGTTTGACTCATTTCCAGACCCAAGTCTTCCAGAAAGAGATTTAGATTCTTAAGCCTTAGGAATGCTAAATAATATGTGGACAGTTAATAAGCACTTTCATAGCTTTAATTAACTACACTGGTTTTATATGCATGCTGTACACACAGACAAAACCAATAGCAGATGCTGACAGGCTCACTTGGTAATGTATTTTTCACTTTTTTTGTTTGCTTGTTTGTTTGTTTGCTTGCTAAGATTTACTCACTTCTCAGATATATTTCTATCCTTGTAATCAGCGGAATTTAGGGAGAAATCTTTTGGAACAGAAGAGGGACAAATGAGGATTATTCCAAGGTGAGAAGTTTGGAAGCTGGGAGCACATGTATATGGCAAACCCTGGATGAAGTCCAGACATCCTGGGTCAGTCCACCCGAGCCCAGTAAAAGTGTGGCAATAGCAGTGGAGCTGGTCTGCAGCAGCTGCCAACTCCAGGGCACAGGCAACACCACAGGATATTTAACCTCGCTTTGGAAGTGGGTCAATGCCACCAAGCCACATCCTTTAGCTTTTGCAACCTTACTGGTAGTGGTGGTAGGATCCTGGAAAGTTTGGGAGCGCAAACAACCACGTGCTGGCTTGAAGTGACACAGCATGCATGGGAAGTGGCAGCTGTGTCTTCACTTCTTCTCTGATTACAGTATGTGCTTTCCCCTTCACTGATTTTGTACCTTTTATCTTGTTTGTTCAAATAACTACATATTTTGATGGCTAAACCTAGCCATGGCTGTAGGGTCAAAGGACACACAGGTTCTGTGTGTAAATACACTTCATTTGCTTGCAACAGATGGAAGAGCTGGGGCAGAAAGTAACATATCCTCTTGGACCTGCATCTGTTTGCTGCAGGTCTCATCAGAAGAATGGAAAACACCAAGGCCTCACTGTACATTACATATCATTCTCACCCCACTTGTTTCAGTTGCTCCTAAAGCTCACAAGAGAACAGATACAAACTCCTTGCCCATCCAGACATTGGAAGAGGGGCACCATTAACCGTAGGGTACGTGACAGTTACCTCTATAATTATTTCCAACATGAATTAGCTGTGGTCACTAAACTATAATTTATGATTGCATCTGGGAGAGGAGACAAAGGTTCAATGTCAGGACATTATGGATATAAAGAATTCACTCAGACATTGTCAAATATGTTATTCTTCCCCTGCCCCTTCCCACCAATGGTATAAAAACTTCCATAGTAGAAAATATTCGGGACAAAGATATTTACACATGAGGTAGCAGCTTGGACATTCCTCTCAATAAACTGACAATTAATAACCAAGACAAGTGTGAGGGTGAAAACTGGTCTTCTGACAGGACTATGCTAGAAAATGTTTAATAATATAGTAATGCTGGCAAAAGTGGTTCTGGCTGGTTTTACTGATTCCAGGCCTCTGAGTATGTTCTATACCAGCAAAAGCACTTCTGCCAGTTCTGTATCACCTTAGGGCTCTTGCCAGTATCAAACACTGCCAAAAATCACATTCTTGAGAGATATGACTTCACTTACATACATATCTAAAACAAAGCAGGCGTTACAAACTCTAATGAATACTCCACCCAGGCAGGCAAACCCACTTTTCCTGATAAATAGTGAACCAAAGCTATCAGAAAGATTTTACTTGGTTTCTGAAGGGCAGGATACAGTTCTGGGCAGTGTTAAACACCAGAAAAAGAGCTCTAAAAGTATGTTGTATCCCCAGCAGTCTGTCTGTTAGACTTTAGTCAAGGTGAAGTTTTAGTTTAAAAAAATCTGTGACGCGACACTTTAATGAATACCTAGAACTTGTGGCAAGAGTACCATAGTATGGGAAGCTTCAGTCAAAGCTGAAGGCAGATCAAACTAAAACAACACTGTCCAGCAATGAAATGTGTCAGGAAGATGCTATATTGAATATCTATACTTACTAAATCTGTTTGCACTCTGAAAAAAATAAAAAAATAAATCATTTCTCCATGGAAATCTGGACCAAGAATAGAAATGTGGGTTTGTTTCTTGGGGGAAGTTTGGCTTTTGTCTGTTTGTCTGTTTGTTGGGGTTTGGGTTTTTTTGGAGGGGGTGGGGGACGATGAATTTTTTGTTAGATTTGAGTTGTTTTTTAAAAAAGAGCTCCCAGCTCTACAGAAAACAGAATTGTTCTGGTTTTCATATATCGACAACTCAAGGAAAATCATTGTTTTCCTCTAATATTTGTCTTAATGAAGGAATGAGTATACCATGTCTTAATTCTGATGGAACATGAAATTATGTTAAAAAGAGAACAATTTTTTTATAACAAAAATTTTAAAGAGGATCATTCAATCAAAACATTAATATGATAAATTAGCTGGCAAGGTGGATTGAAGAATATCACAGCAGGAACATTCCTGAATGGTGAGCATGTGGTTGCCAAAAGGGACTTGGAGGAAGAGCTCTGGAAGTGGTAGAGAAAGATCTCTTTCTCTCTTGAAATAGTGAGTGGGTTGGAACTTGTGCCCTAGGGAAAGTTTCACAAGATATCTTTTGTACCATGAAAACATTTGTTTCCTCTTTGTAGCTAAAGCTGTTTAGTTTGGTTGGTTGCTAGATTACTTTTTGCAAAGTGTGTTCATTAAACAAAGTATTATTTTTTGTTTATACCACTTCCATTCTGTCACTAGCAAACTTCTCTCTCCCACAGCCAAATCTGTGGCACTCTGCAGGGAAAGTTCACTCAGTCCATTCCTACAGAGAAAAGGTACAAAGACACCTCAAAAGAAGAAAAACAAGTTTGTTTTGAGCTTACAATGCTACCACTTCAGTCAGTAAGACACAGGCAAAGACCCCGATGGCAAAGCAGTGTCCTGGAGTACTTGAAGTGATGCCCCCAGATACAAGGCAGAAGCAGCAGCAGAGGGCAGGGCCACATGGCACTTCCCCCAGTAGATTTAGACTGGGCAAAAGAATAACATCTTTCAGGTTGAGAAAACCCTGTTTCATTCCTAGTTCCTCATTAAATCCCACTTCACTTATATTACATGTCACCAAGGAAAATATTCCATGTGACAGTAAAAAAAAAATCTGCAGGCAAAAGAATGGGGTCAGGGCCAAAAAGTTCATGTCTTAAACAGCAATGAGCAGTGAGGCAAGAAAAATGCTGTTCCATCTCAGATTTTTTTGTATCATATTTCTAGAAGTTATTAGCACAAAGTATTCAGCTATACTTGGGTAGAATATAACTGATTACTAGAGAAGGAGAAAATAAGATTTTCTTGTTACTTTTAGCCTGATTTCCTCAAGAAACTGGGTCTACATGATCATGCCATGTCTATATAGGACTCTGATCCTCACCACTAGTTTGTGAATTCATGAGCCAGTTCAGCCTAATGTAGGCACAGAAATCTAATACTGAGTAAACCACTATAGCTTTCATGACAAGGTTCATCCAAGTGAAAAATAAAGCTGAGGATATCTGTGGGGGAAAGGTTTATTTATATTATTAGACCTCAGGGAATCACAGAAAATTACAAATGAAAGAGGGACTGATATCAAAACACAGAATTCAGAGAAAGTTTCCTTCTTTAACAGGAAAAAAACCAGTTCAAACCAGAAATTTATAATAAATTTGAATCCTAAAGCTGCTCTTGCTCACAGGAACACACAGACATCAAGAGTCAGAATCTGATCTCACTGTAGATCCCAAGCAGCTCTGCTGAATTAAGTAGTAGGTGGCTGGCCTTGGCCATATACGTTGTCAACATGGACCTGTTTTTCAGCAATGAGTATCTTAACAACTTGAAAATCTGGCCATGGGTGCCTCACTCTGGGAATCAGGAGATACCAGACGCTCTTGAAAGACAAGCCTTTGTTTAGGTGCCTCTATGGAAAGCAGCTGCTTCTGAAAACCAGATATAAGACGTCAGGGTAAGACCTGAAAAATGCATTGTAGCACCATTAAATGCTTAAAACTGATTTTCTTCTTGTTAGATAAGAGTTGAAAACTGACATAAATAATAAAAGTTTCATATCCTTTATGCCATTTAAAGCTGAAAGTACCTACTAGCTTGGGTTTCTTCTTTTTACTTCAGATTTATAAAAAAGCAATTTTGGAAAGGCTCAAAGACATAAAATTTTTTGTGTTGTGCCTTCTTGCCAACTTGAGCAATTATTTTTTAAATATCCTAATTATATTTTTTTACCTGTAAAAGTGCTATTCATGCCTTTAAAACAGGTTTTATCTCCACAAATATGAGAGATAATAAGCCCTGAAAACCTAAACCCCACAAATTCATTTTTTTCTTCTTTGTAAAGTGAGAGTTAGCTTTTGGGGTTTATTCCTCCACTGGAGAACATTTCCTGAGTTTAGGGGAAACATTTCTCCTAAGTTTAATGATGCTTTAGCCTGTATTAATAATAAACCCAAATGTGAGTGTTTTTATGAACTGTGGTCAAAAGAGGACATAAATAAGAAGTCAGCCATGTTGTTGTTGTGAGTGGAGCTAAAAGCCAATTTCTTGCCCTTTCTCACAATTACCTGGCCTCCTTAATTCAACAGCATGGTGCTGCTCACTGAGACATATCTTTGAAATGTGGTCTATGAGAATAAGCCAGGTGACTGCATATATCTGCAATAACTGAAACAATACTCTAAGGTTACAACATTTTTGACCTATCATATCCGGTATTTTATGTCTAATACTCTAAGTATCCATTAGTCATATTTACTCTGTGGTGTGGAAGATAAAGAAGTGTAAAGGTTACCTTTCCAATGTTGTGTACAACTAGAAATAGGAGTAGGCTTTCAATAATATCTGTAGTATAAAAACCGATTTATCTTTACAGCTGTCACAGTATGACATACCTGGATTGATCACGTTTTATTTATCAATTACTTACACATCATTTTGGAAGATTAAAAAGGTACTGGGTTTGGTTGCATTTTCCTTAGATAATTTCATCCTTTTTATTTTTATAGTGACCCTCATCAGTTAAGTTCTACTATGTCTTTGTCACATATTTGCAATACAGATTGTGCATCTGAGCTCTTACTTTTTGGGTATTCATTTCTTGAGAGAAAGCAGTCTGTTTCTCACCATCAGGTACATAAATCAAAACAAAACTTTTTATAACGATGCAAAGAAAAAAAACCACCACTGATAAAGAAACTGTTCAGCTATGTATTCACTCACGTGTTCAATCAGGTTTCTGAGTCAGCAAAACATCAGTTAATCTTGTTGTTGTTGATGCATATTTAATCCTGTATTTTGGTGTTTTGTTCTTTAGGAATAGTATTATCATACTTAGATTGCATATGTATGGGTTTTTCTGAGCCAGAATATGAGCTCTGGATTATGCATCTTTCAGCACCACACACAGTCAGTGCTACACCATCTTGGTAATTCTGCCTCACCTTTTAATAGCTGAAATGCAATTTTCAAAAGCTCTACAAACACCCACCTGACCTGAAAAGACTACTGTGACTGAACCTTTTCTCCTGTAACAAGGAATTTCTTGTGCACTATGAGTACGTCGCAATTACTCCAAACTCAGTGACCCCATTCCTTTCAGAAAAGGCCTGGCATTGTCATCCTTGCAACTTAAAAGCAGGACCCGGCTTTAATCCCCAAGTGACCTCACAAGGCTAATCTGAAGCTCACTTAAAGGCCTAGAGACAGTCTTTAATGTTGCCTACCAAAAAAGAAGATCATTTCTGGCTCCCTTAGGAGTAATAGGGCTGGAACACAAGAGCATTTCTGCTGAAAAGTCACTCTGAGACCTGGCCAGCTCTGGGCAGAGCTGCTGTTATCTCTGGGCCCATGGTACTTAAAAGAGAACCTCTTATTCAGTAATACCTCCAGCTCCCTCTGATTACCATAATGACTGTAATTAATGCCTACAGCATCAGAGCAGTGTGTGCTGGTCGGGCAGTCCTCCACCCACAGCTGGCACCCCCAGCCATTTCCTGCAGCACACGAGGTGAGGTGGTGGCCACTGAGCACTCCCTGCCTGCACGGACACTCTTTGCACTGACTCTGCTAATATGGGAGTAATGGTCATGCAAGAAGACAATATTCTGAGTTCATCTTCCAGTAGTATCAGATTTCTCTTTGTTTCTCTTCTCAGGCTTTCAAAGGTTCAGAGTAAGAATGATTTTCCATCTTAGAGAAAACCTACAAGGTGCAATAAACAGTAGGATTTAAGTACAGCATATGCTGAGAATGCAGTCATATAACAAAAAGTAATAATGCCAGATCTGCTAGTAATCAGGACAGCTCTGCTGAAGTGAAGGGAATAATTCCAGTTTGCATCTTCTGAGGATCTGATCCCTACCAAAGCTGTTAAACATGGAACATCACTTCAGTACACTAGGTGCCTGTTAACTGAAAGATGTGGAAATAGGAGCATATTTGGTTTAGAGGTCGTTATGGGACGTGTTCTGGAAGGCAGGTCCCTGCAAATTGCTGAATATTTTCAGCACTGACTAGCTCGAGGGAGTGCTCACTCAAAAATCTTGCAAGGTTCGTTCCTCTTGCCTTCATTTTGAATGCAATGATTTATCTTTGTTGACACCTACAGGAGCAGATAAGATCAAATAATGAACTGCTTTAAACTTCTTTAAATGGCATGGGTTGTTTCAGTAAACATTTTCCATCAAAATAGTACAACCAGTGCTTAACTTGGCATCTTCTACTGTCACACTTCTTTTTGGTTTTTAAATCCAGTGCAGTGAGGAAGCTGTGCTTATTCAGAGGAAATGAAATTGCAGTTCTGTTGATTGTGGTGATAACAGCTGCAACTCTGAGGACTTCAGACAACTCCTGAGTTTCAATCAGCAGTGGTGCTGCCTTGTGGCTGGAAGCTTCAGTAGGAATGGGGAATAAAAAGGATAGTAAAACTATGTCAACATGGTAACAAAAAATTTCAGTAAATGCATTTCAGTAAATGTATTCACCAAAGTTAATCAATCTAAGATAGTTTGGAGTCACTGGATCACAGAGGATCCATGAAGCTTCACTTTGCATGCAATTTTTGCTGAAGACAAACTTCAAAGACATACACAAGCTGGACAGTGATGCTGCCATACTTCAGCAAAACATACAGACTACAGTAATGCAGATGCAAAAGCATACGAGAAGTTCTCATAAATACTTGCACATGTAAACCCCTACATTTTTGCTTTCATATTACTAGCTATTCTTTTCACTTGGTTAGTTTACTGGCATTTTGGACTGAATTTCTAAATTTAAAAAAACTTTTATGGAATAGGGGATCATTATCTCACTTTATTAACAGTGGACAAATTTAATCATAGCAAAATACCATTCAAATATTAATCTTTTAAATATGAGGGAAAAGAACAACTAACAAATTTGGAAAAAAATTCAGAGACTAATCTTCCTGAGGAGTGTCTTGAAATGGATTCTTCAACAACCTCTGCAAGCTGTAAGTCATCATTTTTTTCCCCTCATAAACATGTAACCTCATATGCAAGTTCAGTCATGACTGTTAAATTGTGGATCAAAGACACAGTTCGTTATAATGAAGAGAGTATTTTAATACGCCCACAAAGAGCGCTCATTACCAGTGCCACCAGGCTCCTTGTTACTGCCTTTGCTGCCTTTGCATGCAGACACTGCTGCTGTTTGGTGGAACAAATATACATCCTTCTGCTCTGACATTAACAATCTTGTTGTGAGCTCAGGCTGTCCAGAGACAGGTACAGCCTGTCAAGCCTCGCACACTGAGAGGTCGAGGCTCGTGTTGAATCCGGGCTCCTGTTCCGTGGCAGCCAGGGCCACATCTCCTGCACTGGCCATGCACTGCCTTCACTCTGCTTCCTTTACCAGTGCTTATTTGCTGACCAGCATTTGCTTGCAGAACAGTGGAGTGTGCTAGACTGCCTCATGAGACATCACTTCTTCCAGGACTTATTTCTCTGGTCAAAACAATGCTGCATGATGCCAGCCCTTTCAGCTCAGGTCTCAACCTCACTTCCCCCTTTATCCAGCATCTTCCTCATGCACTAAAGTAGACAAACCATGACAGGAGAAATATTAATAAAGTTATAAAATCTGCCAATTATAGCTGTATTTAAAGCCATTCATCCAAAGCATGCATGTTTCTGTTAAGGTGATAGGAATGACCAGATCTTGTATAATTGGTGCCTCTTCTGTGCAAAGTTTGACTGACTGCTAGACATTGGGAAATGTATTTGTGAGCCAAGGAGAAATGTCATAAAATACTTTGATAAATCTGAGTGTCTAGTTTTGTCAGACACACTTTCCTTGGAATTTTCCTCTTCCTTGGAATCTCAGGCACTTTCAGAAATACCTAACTTGACAACCGTTTGGTGGATTTGCCCTTGACAAATCATTCCTGCCAAAATGTCTGTGGCAGTTCAGAAATTACACCCTTCACAGATTTTTATCCTTGCTTCTTTGCCAAAGATTCTGTAGCTGGAGCTCTTCTAGCATAACATATCAAGTGAGTGCTCCTCATTGCATACATAATCTGAAATCGTACTTTGAAAAACCTCCTGCTGCAGGCCCATTCTTCCATTTGAATTACAAGGTGCTAAGCTTTGCTTGATATCTTATTTCTAGATTTCAGGAGTGGAGAGAAATAAGATTTGTCTTCTTTTGCTGAAACTTGCATTAGAAAGATCTACCTACTTGGAATTTTTCCATATAACTAAGCATGAAAGAAGGTGATTTTTAAAACTCACAACACTTTGCAGTGTTCAAACAATCATTTTAAATTCTTTCTTCGCATGTGTCCAAGTTTTTCTATTGTGACTTGTTCTAGTCATATCAGAAATTAAAACCAGTTCTCCTCCACACATATGCTATCCTTTTGGTCAAATTCCTTAGAAAATCATCATGCTTTTTCTATTTTTTTATTTGGCCTGCAAAATAATATTTTGCTTGTGTAATTTGAATTAAATTTTATAGTTTGCTAAACCTCTACAGGGTTGTCACATACAATAGTAGTACTCTCACAGTCTGAAGCTATGCCAAATTCCAAGCATGGGCATTGCAATGAGCAAACAGAGCATTTGCTGTCTCCATTTTGCTACCTATGTCACTAAGCTTTCAGTAGTATTGGAATCCTTCCAGAAGTTTCCCTGATGAGTGTTGAGTCTCAGGGCTGAATAAAATACTGGGACTTTATCACTACAATTTCTCTACACTGAGTGATCTTGGATTTTTTGTTAACTATTGTTTATAGAGTAATCTGAAATTCAGCAGAATGTTTAAGGGAAAGTCAAAAAGTTAGGCTTGTACTTGAGGGAAAAAAAAGAAAAAAAACCAGTTGAAAACATTTACAAAACACCTTTTTTCTCTTAGAAAATGTTCTTTGAACTTCATAAAAAATTCTATTATTTAAAAATATTTCCAATAAAGATAATTAAGCAGACATTTTCACTAAAAATATTGATCTCTTCCTCTATTCAAGAATCATCCTAAAATCACAAAAGATTTTGGGAAAGTGATGCAGATTTTTCAATCAAATTCTAACCTCACCACAAGATCCACTCAAGAAGTGCCTCATATGAAGTTCCCAAAAGACACTGGCCAAACTTTCACTAAGTACCAGCCCAGCTGTAAATGACACTTTACTTTTTGTTGGATTTTTGAAAAGCAGAAAACCATGAAAAGAGCAATGACTAGTAGAAAACCAAAACAAAGCCCCTTACTGTTTATTTACTTTTGGACATATCCTGCCAAATGCCTCAGGTTCATTTTCACAACAAGCAGCAATATTACCGTAAGTGAAATATGTCTTTGTGGGTCTAAACATCAGTGAAATATTTATGAATCAGAGAGATAGAAATGGCATAAAAATATGCTGCCAAATCATAATTTCAACAGATTTTTTGTTTGCTTAATGCTTTGTGAGATATAAAACACTATTAGAGGACTAAGAAGATTTCCATTAGATAAACAGAAATGAACTATCCTTTCTTCATTCCATCACCAAGAACCCAGTGGTTCTATAAAGTAAAAAAAACAGGTTGAAATAGAAAATATGGTTACATCCAAGAAGTATGAAAGCTGTATTTTTCTCAGCGTCCCTTTCCTTCCTCTTCTGATTTTTTTAAAAGTGCCCTCTCTTCAGTCAATATCATGAAGACCAGCAGAGGTCCACTTATAAAAAATAAAATCTTTACGTTGTTCTATGATTTCTGAAGTTAATAGAGGTTTAGGTTTTGCATATTTGGATATTATTATTGTGTTATTAATACATAAAATTCTCTCTTCAACATGCATAGCAACTTTATGTATACCTTATAACATTCTTAATATTATGATTTTTTTTGTTGTTACTTTTTCTATGAAGACTTTATTCCAATTAGTCATTGGTCAGTAAATTCACAGTGGTACTGATCGTTTTATTATAATTTACCCCTTGAGGCATAAAGGTTTTTAGTTACATATTTAACTTGAAAAGTTTGCATTTAATTGATGTATGCTTTTCTGCTGTCAGATATTTACACCAAAAAAAGTGTTTAAATTCAACTTCTACAGTAACACACATTATTTTAAAAAGTGTGCTCTCTTCTATAACATATATCACATGGAAAGTTGAACAAAAAATCAGATGAAGTGGTTTTTATCCACACCAACTTTTGTTCAGATGATTTGAATCAAGAGATTCTGAAGTGTGATCTGTATATAAACATTTGAAATCAGAATGAACAGACAATTTGAAAACAAATAATACTCTAACATCTTTTACAAATATTTCCACTGACAAAACACCCATGAGTCATATTTTTAAAGCCTTGCAATAAAAAAGCTGCTATAACAGGGCTCTATTCCACACGCACACATAGAAATGGTTGGAAATTCACATTAGTTTGATAGTGGAATAATTCTATTCCAGAACATGTGCTTTTGCCAACTTCCTTTTTTTTTTTTTTTTTTCCCTATGGAAACAGCAGAGCTTTCCCCATGAAATACAAGGCTGGAAACACAGTGTACTCAATCACCAGAAAAGCATGTACATTTTCACAGAGCCTCCTTGTAACAGGATAATGCAATTAGAAATAAAAGTGTATTTTGCTTTTATTTATATTTTTAGTCAGCGAACTCATATTTTAAATGAAATTTTTATGCTTGTCATTACATGCAGAATATATACTCTTGAAGAAGAAAACAGAAGTAAAAGAGAATTTTATAAAGCATACTCTAACATACTTAGAATTTCCAAAACCTTACGAAGCTTTGATTTTGTTTA
The DNA here is from genome assembly GCA_013398075.1 of Notiomystis cincta. Classification (NCBI taxonomy): domain Eukaryota; kingdom Metazoa; phylum Chordata; class Aves; order Passeriformes; family Notiomystidae; genus Notiomystis; species Notiomystis cincta. The sequence goes on along the minus strand of VZRX01009450.1, from coordinate 106,028 downwards.
CATAAAATAAAAACATAATCTATCTATCTCTGGCTCACATATTCCAAAGTATTTGTGGAAAAAAGATTGAGAAAGCAAATGTAAATTAGGCAGGTTTGTGCCTTCCAGTGTCTGCTCCAGGATCAGAGCTTTTCAAGAGTGCAACAGAGAGATGCTGCAGGCTCCAATTGCTTGCAGGTGATGACCTTCAGAGCAGGCAGCAGTCCTGGCACCCTGCCACCTTTGATAAACTGCAATTTGCTACACAGGTCTGTACTACTGGGGTTCCATCAGAAACAGCACCAACAGGCAAGAAAAGAGGCCAGAAAGTGAGGAAAGTATTCTATCAAAACATTTGCCTGGCATTTCTGCAGGAGCCTACACAGAGCCATAAGATAGGCCTGGGGCAGGTCCATCCAAGTGTAATCTGTTTCAGAGAAATTATGTGGAACGTTTTATCTGGGAGGGCAAAACAGATACCTCAACAGTTCATTCTAACTTTACAACCCATGAAAAATGAAGGATCCCATAAACTTCAGAAAAGTATTTGAGACAAAGATATGGCCAAGCCTATGAAGAAAATTTATAGAGCCAAGACTAGTTTAATGTACTACAGCAACAGAGAACAGGTCAGGGATGGTTTTAGCACTGCTCTAACACAGCTGAAGTGTTAGAGGGAAAGGGCTGAAAGAATTTTTAATGGATTGAAAGATGTAAAAAGGTTTCTTAGGGCCATGTTATAACTAATTGAGTGAGATGTATCAAGAAACAGTTTATTACAGAAACTTCTCTTGATAACGCAATTTTCATTTTTCTTGTAATGATTAATAATAAGACAGCCTTTAATACTTTTTTTCCTATTTAAAAAGACCTGAGAACCCACTTTAAATCCCATTGGGCCGCAGAGAACTGTACACAGCCCTAACAAATACTTGAAGGCTGATTTTTTTGCACCAGTATTGTGCCAAACATAATTTATCACTAGCTCCCATATATATCCTTCCTTACCAAACAGGGTGAACACAGGAGGCACATAAGAAGGTTTTTGTGGAAGTAACAACATTGCCATGGGCAGAGAAGTGTGGTCCAGAGGCTTGTGGCTGAAGTAACCTCTGCAGCTTCAGGAGCCAAGGATGACAGGATCTGAGGCTCCATTGCCATGATACCCCATGAAATGGAGATGATCTGTGGGGTTTGTTCATGATGTCACCCAATTATCCAAATAAGATGTTGCTAAATGTCTTTAAGTTGGCAGAGTTTATGCATCCTTTTGCTTCTTTTTCACTCATCATCCTTGATGTTCAGACTGCACATGTTGTCCTAAGGGAAAATGAAAACCTTTATTCTTGTTCCAGGGCACCTTTTCTGTGTTTTCTTTTCATAATACTGGCTGAGGATAAAACCCACAGGTTCACACTTAATCACTGCCAGATACACAACAAAAAGCTGCAAGTGTCATTTCAGAAAGCCTACAAATACTTGGGGATTACCTATTTCAGTTCTACATCTGCTGTCTTGTGTAATAATAATTACACTTCAGAAGAAACCCACAGAGAAGAGGGAGAGAATGAGGACAGTTTTGGGGTTTCCTGAAATATTCCTCACTGGAGGACTTGTAACAAGACCTTAAGGGTATTTGAGACCCATTAATCCCATGGGTCATCAAGATCTAGAAAGAAAGTGCCTCCTGGAACAGAGGTAAAAATTTTTTGAAATCATGTAACTGTGAACCAAAACCAACTTAGTTGCAGTGCTTCCTAACATCCAAGCCCTTGATTTTGGAACACAAATTTTCAATGGAGCAGAGAATGGCAGAGCAGTGAGCACACAAACCACCTCTCTGTGGCCTTAATTAGGTGGATGCAACACAGTTTTAATAAGGCATTTGCCAAGCCTCTGTGGGATGTGAAGAATAGCACCTTCTCCTTCTGCTAATGACCCTTGAGAGGAAATTATCATTTTCAGGCTACAAGTAAATGCTCAGGAAAATAGTTAAGGCGCCCTTAATTCATGTTTGGTTCTTGGATATTTTGTCTATCTCCACCACTCTGGGTTGAATAGAGCTTTCTAGTGCAGTGCAGGACAAGTGACTGTTATCAATCTTCAATTTTCCCATGGAAAATCAGCACTCTTAGCACAAAAATATGACTTGTGTATGTATCTCAGCAGTCAGTAGGGACAGCTATTTGCCATCAGTAGTCTACAGCCACAGTTCTGGAATCTGTGTTTTGAAATACTTGTGAAATTAAGCAGAACTGCAAAGCTTTGCAGTGTCTTTCATCATTAATGGCACTTTAAAAAAAAAAAAAGTTTGGGGGTTTTTATTTGAAAATAAGTGTTTTACTGTGCTTTATGGGGACAGTTTGTCACTTAGAAATAGGAAGTATTAGTCTTGAGAGCTGATGGTAGCGAGTTACGTATACAATTAAAATGTCCTATTTTCAGTATGATTAACCCTTGGAAACTTTCCCACTTACAGGAAAATTATTCCACTTCTAGTCATCTTTTGCAATTTTTCATCCTGCTATCTCCTTTTTTTCCAGAGGTCTCAGTGCCAACAAAAAAAAAAAAAAAGTTATAGTTGCCAGCTGGACTTGCTAAAGGTTTTGAAGGCAGATCTCTCATTGAAGTGTGTTAGTGTTTTGCACGAGGATGATTCTGTGTTTCTCTCTGTACTGTTTAAAATCAGACTATGGATAAAAGTAAAGTTACTATAAACCCACTTCAACTAAGATTCTTGCTTTCTTTTTCAAGACCTCATCAAGGGAAGTAAAATACAAAAGGAGTTTTCAAAAAGAAATTAAATCCCAGGTTACTTTTGTCATTGGAGTGCAAAACAATGCAGAGTGGCTTCACCTTGGAGAGAAGCTTTTGCTTCTCAAGCTCCCCAATATGCAAAGGAAAAGCAGCAATTCCCAGTCACCTGTCTGGCTACTCAGCCTGTAACATGGGGCAAGAAGAAAAGTGCATTATAGTCATGAGAATACATTTCAGTAATAGTTTATAGTCATGGTGTCTGTCAATCTGTACAAAACACAGACAAGACATAAAATGAAAGTGAAAGAGGTCCCAGTCGTTTTTACACTGCAGTGCACATTGTTTCTTGCGTCATTTTAACCCTAGAAAGAGTAAAAATCAAGGGACTACAGATTCTCTGCATATTAAGCTTTGTGCTTTGGCATATGGTCAGGATATCTCATACAAAAAAATAGACTGACCTTCTGAATAGTTCATAAGATTACTGTAAAAGTTCTTCTAGTTTTATGTCTAAGCTTTTGCATTTGCAAAACCTTGAATTCAGCATTTATGTTTATTGTTTCCTATGTTTAATTTGCATTTAAGAAAGAAAAAATGCAAAGTCAGTTTTTCTTTGCTGGTAACAAACCCATACAATATGCAAAACAGTGTGTCTAAGACCCAAGGAAGCTTTGGGATGGGGGTGTTTTGAAAAATTGATCTTTAATCAAGTGGCATGTCCAATTCTTACAAAGGGTTAGAAGAAACCTGGGTAAAGATTCTTTAGTTCATTTGGAGAAAAATTGCAATTCAAATACATGAGTGACAACCTGCAACAGAGAATGCTTGAACAGTGATTGTACCCTACAGCACACATTTATTTGGCAGAATAAAAAGCACTCATACATTTCTAAGGACCAGCATGTAGGTGAACAGTCCTGCAACACACTACGTGCTTTCAATTCTCAACAAAAGCAGTGGAAAAGGAAGGAAGGTTCAAACTTTTATACATCTAACATCTTTTTTTCAGAAGGATATGAACCCTTTTTCTTTTTTTATTTTCCCTAAAGAGATTTCAGTAATTTCTTCTAGCAGTATCTTACCTAGCATATTATACATTGTGTGGAGGGCACTAGCCTGGAATCTGAGACCTTACTTTGCTCCAGATTTCCAATATGACCTTGGAGAAATCAGATTCTTTTTTAATTTTTTTTTAAAAGAAATTAAAATCTCTTGAATGCCAGACCTTATTCTCACTTCTCTATCTTTCAGTACTGGTTTTGGCACATAAAGTAGAGATAAAAAGGCTTTTCCATCTTAGAGATCATAACAAAAAAAACAAATTAAAAAAAATAATGCAGTCAGATACTTTTTTAATAAGGCTGTTAATGAAGCATTATATAGTCTGCATATTTGTTCTTGCTGGGAAAAAATGGTGAAATTATGCAAACTATAATTATAGACTTGTCAGTCTCTGTCTTTCAAAGCAAGACACTGCCAGTAAATTAGGATACTTAGAATTTAATATATGATAACCACTAAAAAACTAGGCTACTTTTAATTGTCATGACAAGCCTCTTTAATCAGAAAATTTTGAGTGATCTAAAATACAATATAGCTCATTGTAAGTGGAAGATTGAGAATATGCATGCAGACATAAAAGAGTTCATATAGCTCCCTGTTATCATGGTCCCAACAGAACAAAGAATTTTCTGCCAGACAGACTGTGAAAAACAGACATTTCACATGTGTGCAACTGGAATTGATTTTCCTCTGGAATTAATATATGTATATGGAAAAGTAAGAACTATGCCCACCCTTTCACATACTTACACATGAATATAGAAAAGTACACACAGGTATGTGTATCCAATTTACACAGATTGAGAATAGCTAAGAAAAAATCCCCAAAAAACAAGATTTAAAAATGACAAAAAAATTAAAAAATATGTAATTTCACAGTTCTGGGAAAATGAGCTATGGGTTATTATTTTGAGGGCTTGAGTTTGACACTAATGACTCCATAATAGAAATAACATCAGTAGTTCTCTGTGTCTTGGAACATTGCCTAGGACAAAATAATTATGGAATCCACAGTTTGTGGCAGCCTTTTCTCATTTTTATGTAGCATAAATTTAGAATATGTTTAGAGCTTACATAGTGAAAGAACAGGGCCATGCACATGCACAAACATATGATATATGTATGTATGTAATATTTAGCAAGTGGAAGATGTGCTGCAATTGATCCCCCATTTCACAGCTGTGATGCATAATACAGATTGTTTATTGCCCTAAAACTCCACACCAAATGATAAAATGAGGAATCCCCAAAGTGTAACAATGAGGATTTCTGGTTCTAGCAACACAACATGCATTCTCTTACACATAAACAAAGCACTTCAGCACCTCACCAGCATCGTATGAGAAAACAAAATCCTGCTGTACCTCTCAGATTTTCAACCCTTTAACTGTGGGCAGTGGTTTTAAGTTTCTGATACAGCAAACACTGATGCATCTTTTTCACAAACCGGATTTATACATTTCATGTCTGGTTTCATAAATTTAAACCTATAATGGCAGGCACAAACTCATTGAACAGATACAGGTGAGAAATAAGAACATCTAGAACAATCAACAAAATAAAAGCAGTATATAATGACCTATTATGATATGAAAATTCAGATCATATCAGCTTCATGATTAGTCATTAGAGTTTAAAATACATACTCATGAATGAAGAATATCCCTTCACTCTAAAGTATATACCTCCAATTAGGAAAGCAAAACAATATTTCTATATAGACTGTAAGGAATATTTTTTCCCGTGTAGCAAAGAGAACTTCCTCTAATGTGTTTGGATGCAGAAAATAAATATCTAAAAATCTTGCTTAAATTTAGAACTCCTGTATGATTTTTGCAGGGGTGCAAACTACTATGGAAGGGTACGAAGTGGAAGGATGTAAGGCAGAAAAATTAATCAAGAAAAGACATCATGACAATCTTTTTTGGGAACATGGGAGTACTGAAGCTATAGGAGATGCAGAGAAAACAGAACCTGTAGTGAGATGAAGAATGTAAAAGACATTTCAGGTGTTTCTCAAGGGGAAAAATGAGAGGAGGGCAGATGAAAGGCGCCAAAATACTGAGAAACTCAGGGGCTAGGCAGAAGCTGCCTCAGACCCAACTTTTCTACACACTTGACATCTTGTTTCATATTTGATGTTTTTTTACTGTCTCATATTTTCCACTAATTATAATTTTAGTTGGTGTCAGACTGTGCCTTTTTCACCTGTTGACTCAAAGGAGATATCCATTTATGTCTGATTTCAACCTTTCTAACCTTTCAGCCTCTCTAACCAGAAGAAATATGTTAATTACGTGAAACTTGAAATATTGAAAAGGTCACAAAAACCTACAGAAGAGTGAGATGTAAATTATACATCTTGGGACACATGCATGTCAATCTACCTGTATTCACTCCAATGCCAAGCTTATTTCAGCCTTCCTCAGGCATGCACTTTACAGGCTTCCACGTCACCCTTCAGCTCAGTTCTACAGCTCTTTTCCAGTCAGTGCTACTTGCAGCTTCCTTTGTTGGACTTTTCAGCCTTTTCCTAGGCTATGCAGCAGGCTGTGCCAGAGGGAAGGAACCACAGCATGAAGATGAGGGAGAGGACGTGAAACCTAGAAAGGTTCCTCTGCAAGAGGGTCAACAGAAAAGCCACCCCCGTGTTGTGTTGTGTGGGAAAGTGGGGATGGAGATGAAGGCACTCGCCTACCGCCCAGGATGTGAGGCTTGGCACGCCTGCCCTGCCCTGGACCTGCCAAGAGCTCTCTCTTCTTGGCTCCTGGATCAGTTTTAAGTCAGATGGGGAGTGCCACCTGCTGGGTGACCTTCTGAAACTGAGTCATGGGTTTAAGATCAAGATAATTGTAACAGGAATTTATATGAGCAAAAACTCAGCAAGGGCCTAAAATTAAAGAATTGACTAATCAGACTCAGCGAGAAGGACAAATTGGTCTTAAGTAGCTCCCCTACAGTTTCATGGCCAGCTTGCTGTCACTTTTAGTAATCCTTTCCTTGCATGCTGGTCAAAAATCTGTAGGGCTTGCCCTCCTTTAAGTGCAATAAGCTTTTCAAAAGGCAGCATACAGACCCTGGCTGTCTGCTAAATCTCTCACAGATCTTAGGGTTTGGCTCCAAGGCGTGATACCATTGTCTTTTTAAATAAAGGAAAAACAACTGTCCATCAGCTCTTGACAAGGTCTTACACCTACACATATCAAAGTCAATAACAAAATATTCTGAGTCCTCCTAGAGATCCTGAAGGAATTTTTTACAGTTCACTCAGTATAGCTGTGAACAATCCGTGGGTGAGATGGATCAAAACTTTCTGAGCAGTGTGTTTTTTGTACACATACCACTGGCTCATCCTGACTCCAGGATTCTTAGAGTGGGGAGACTTTCAGCACAGATGAAGAAAGTCAGAATTCTGTCTTGGCTGGGAACACTAGAAAAGACAATTTTATAAATTACTGTAAGTTTTCCTGTCTGTTTAGTCTCTTAAATATGCCTCAGAAAGCTGACCTAGGGAAGTTTAAGGAACAATTCAATGTCCAGAAAATGCTGCAAGTGACACATAGAAAATGCATTTCTGTTATTTTCCCTGTTATGGGAGGTGTTCTAAACTAAGGTGAAGGTATAAAAATGTGGCACTCTATAACCAGATTTGGGCAGCTGTGAGACATCAGGTACAGCACAACCTCTGCCTGAGAATAGCTACAATTTCTGAACAAAAATATTATGCTTGATTAGTTAATGAAGTTCACATTACATGAAACCTCAGTTGTTATCCATAGATATTTGGGGGTAAAAGTCAAACCAAAATGCCAAAAAATATTAATACTGAAAAGAAAAAGGGAAAACTGAAGATGGAGCTGAAATAAAAGTGTGGTAAAATCCCAGAAGTTCCATGCCTGATGATAGATCTTAACAGGCTGTCCAGGTAAGCACAGCAAGGTCTGCAGTGAATGCCCTGGCTTCAGAATCAGAAAGGAGGCTGCCCAGGGAAAGTCACTTAGGGTCTGGGACCTGACTGTTGCTAAAATCCACACTGGAAACAGGGAGGTTATCAGTTAATTAAATTAACAGCAGTGCCACCATTCACAATCTGACTACCTCTTGACAAGAGAAAATGGTCTAAACCATGGCAAAATAGCCCTGGGAGAGCTGAATAGAGTAATTAATCAACTTCTGTCTGAAGCACAGGACACAGCAGCAAATGTGACTACAGCAAAGGGTAAAGCAATGGAAAAATCACACATGCTGGCATTAGTTTAGGTTTTTAAGATGATGGCCAGTGATCAAATATCACAAAGATTTTGGTTCTGTGGCCAAATAGAAAGAAGGAGACTGTCCTGCTGAGAGGATTTCAAAGGAACTACCTACAAAATGATGGAATGTAATTGAGAAGGGGAGCCAGGCTGTTCATAACAATGTGGTGGTGCTGGGATGAGAAACAATGGGCATAAATTGAAAAAGGAAAAGTCCAGACTAGATGGAAGGAAAAGTTTTCACCAGCTGAAACAAGTTGCCTGGTTATGAGGAGGGTGTTCTGTGTCCATCCTTTATTTTCACAATAAAGACCAGAGAAGCCTGGTCTGCCCTTATGCTGATGTGAGCAGGAAGTTGAACTAGATGCTTCCAGAGGTTTCTTTCCATCAGAATTTCTTGTGAGTGTAAGATTATATTATACTGTGAAAGCAAATAGTTGAAAAAATATTTAGACTTTAAGTAATCTATATGAGAAGAAAAATGCTTTAAAAATTGATTGGCAGAAAAATAATTAGATGTTATGATGAGAAAACAAAAAGAACACAGTAAAACTTCATTATATAAGGATTATACAAGCATTCAAATATCTCTGCTCATGTATAAAGATCACACAAGAATTGAAATACTTCAGCTGACAGGCAATGATTGTGAATAGCAGTATTAGTTTAAGTGTTAGTGGTCAGGATGAATAGAATAATAAATTGCAAAATTACCACAACAGGAATATGCTAAATAATCTGCAATGTCAAGTTAATCATTTGACTCGATGATGATTAAGCAAGTGACAAACTACATGTCAGATTGGTGGCCAGCCAGGAGGGCAAAAGAACAACTATTGCACAGAATGAAAAATGAGATTTCTTGGAAGAGTTCTGCATAAAAGGGCAGATATGCAAAGAAATTATAATCATGGTCTAGGGAACCCCTCTCAGAGAATAGCTGTGTGAAATGAAAGACTGCATAATGGCCAAAAAACCTCCCAAATTTAAAGTTTAAATAAATCACAGAAAAGAACAGAAGGAACTGAAAGAAATTGTAGTCTACTTGAAACTAATGAATGAGATCTGCTGGCTCCAACATCAGAATAATAAGACTACTTAAGTTAATGAATCTGTATAGCACATGAGAAAGGAAAATAATAGTGCCCTTAAAAATAATAGTCAGGGATAGAAATCAAGCCAGAATTTCACCCATGGGTTTTGTTCAAAAATGCTGATAATCTTAAGATGCACTCTAGGAGGTCACATTTCTGTGAGTATTCCAGCCCTTGGTGTTGTACTAATAAATGCCATGGGGACATGTAGCTCTAGGCTGAATACATCAGATGATGATGCAAAGGGAAAAGACCAAAGAAAACACAGATATGAAGATGCTCTTTTTACCTAAGAATATGAATATTTTAAAAGAGTCTCATTGACATGCTATACTGATACATTTTCTTGCATTTAACATCCAGCTCATCAGTTTTAATAATTATAATTTTTTCCAGCTTGTCCATCTCCACTGAAATTTCCCTTTTTTCTTTTGTTTTTTTTTTTTTTTTCTTAAAAAGCAAAACATTCCAAGAGCTGAGCTCATATTATTGAAGGCAGCTATGTTGCCTGGGCTCTTTAGTGGGTGGGTATTTGGACAATGAGTTCCCAGGGACTCTGAGCTTCCCAATCCTTTCACATGTTGAATTACACTTTCCTGGAAGGATGGAGCTCTTGGTAGCCTGGAAGCAGCAAGTATCTGAAGAGCCAGTTGATGAAAACTCTGGGATCCTGATGTCTAGATCAGCAGCCAAAGTCTAAAACCCACTTTGTGAAAAAGCCAAACAAGTGTCTACAGAGATCAACATTCTCCAGGATATTTCCATTTTCATCAGATTAGTTTTCTTCAACAGAAAAACTGCCCACCAGAATATATCCAGCTGTCATTCTCACCTTATTATCATTTCTGCACAATGGGCCTGTACACACAAAATACATCATTTTATCATGGCTCCTGCTTCCAGCTTCACAGACCATATATCGGCCTCTACCCAATGCCAAATCTGCATTTACCTTTCTAGGCAGTTTGGAAGCCTATTTTACTGTAGCATACATGAACTCTTCTGAATTCTGCTTTGGGTTGTGTGCTAATATGAGTTTTCCCTTGTCATAACATTGGGAAGCAGGCACTCAGAAACCACATTGATATTTTGCTCTTCCCAAGGCGTTCTTTGGGCAGGAAGGACATCAACAGTTCATCTTATAAATCAAGCAAAGGGTCTCGTGCCCAGTGGTGCTTGGGGGCAACTTTGCATGGTATGAAATGAAAGACAAATAAAAGCCAACAATATCCTCCTCCCCCTGCCAAGAAACAATGGCAGCTAAGAACTAGAAAAGAGCTGTAGAGCTGTTGAATTTTCTTGTGTGGTTACAGTATGTTTGTTCCTTAACAGTAAAGTAATGAGCTTACTCTTGGAACAGAGAAGTTATGGTCTCATATTAAAGAACTGTGGTTTTCCCCTTGGTTTAGCAAAAAACCCCCACATTTTTACTGGTCAAAGTTTTGGGATGATACTGAAAGTCGTTGATAAAGAAACCATAACATATCAAACTGTTAATACCTAAAAGAGACAGGATGAAAAGGTTATAAATGAGGTAGATACAGAACAGAAAAGCTGAGTGCAAAAATGAGAGACTTCTGGGGAAATATAAGAGTTCTGGGGAGATTGGCTGACTCATCTGTGGTCATCTGCTGTTAGATATATACATAAAGGGGAAAAGGTTTACTTTATTTCTTCTGATTTTCACATTCTTACACTCCCATCTGACGTTTGCATCTAGGACATCTGATTATGAAATACCTGTTGACACATGTATTGATTTATATTTGATTAGCAGTGGTGTGCCTGGAACAATGTTTTCAGAGGCTTCATGCTCATGACCCGTTTTATGACATAGGAAGTTATTCTGCTTGACTTGAGTCAAATCTGTTCTAACACTGGGCCCCTGCCTTAAAATAATACTTCATTGTTTGGCTTCAGCTATTTTACAGTGGGGCTTTTTTTTTTTTAATTAATGTTCCCATGCAAGTGAAAGCACAGAAAATAGTGTTTTATATTTTTTCCTGTGTTGTTTTTATCACTCCAACAAAAGCTCAGTCTTAAAGAAAAGTTATATCACTTAACTTTTTCAGTGTTTTCATTACAAGCTCTACTCCTTGGGGCTCTGCAGACAGAGAATAAAAATACATTCATTTCATGATTCTTTTGCTAACATCAAAATGTGCCACAGTCAGTTCAGAGCTTCAGTGCTTACATCTAGAAAATAGACAGCATGTGTATTTGCCTTTATAGACTATTTGAGCATCTAAACTAATCAAATTTCAACAACTTGAAGAGTAGAAGGACTCCCATGGGATTTACTTTCATGGTAAAATCACACTCCAGTTAAATTTTTAAAATTTTTTTAGTTGCCTACACTTTTCTTTGCTTATTTTTATTCAGTTTCATTATTCTGAGCTGAACCAAATTTGCTTGTAGTTCACTTTTAATTTCAAGTGACTTTTAACCTGTTAAATCCTAAAAACAATACACATCATTTGGATTTTCCCAGCAAAACTATGAACATCTGCATAAATCATATTTTCCTTTATAGTATAATATGGATTACCCCAAACCAATATTTGATGTCACATTTTGATGGAAATATCTAGACAAGCATTAATATCACTAGATGTCACTAAACCGTCATTTCCTTTTCAAAGATCATACGTAATTGCTTTCCATTTGGTAAGACATTTATATTTCAGTAGTTTAGTTTCCATCTCCAGATATGACTTTGTCTCCTATCATTGCTTTGCTTATCATCTATGTTGTGTGCAAACCATTGTGCTCCACGCTTCAGTTTTGGGGAGCTTTTCTGGTCATTGTGTATAACTGTGTGTGGGGGCAGGAAAAGCCTTCCTGTGGGTTTGTTTTTATAAAGTGCTCAGTTTTCACATGCTCTAAGTAACACCAGAACTTTCATTTGTGGTACCTTAATGTGCTTTTTTAAACTAAAATACTAAAATTTTCTCCCTGTTGAGAATATGTAAAGTGACTATTCACATCTGGATTTCCAGTACACTTGCTTTAGGTTTCATGTGTACCAAACTACGTATTTTGCTGAAACTTTTTAGAGGGAGCAGAAAATGAATTTGCAAGAGCAGAAGGGCAGCCATCTCTATGGTTCTCGTGTCCTACTTTTCAACAAAAGCCACACTGGTTCCTAAAGTCTGCTTTGAAGGGGATACACCAGCTTACAGCTGTCTCTACACATCTGCCTAAGAGGGAGAGAGGCTATGTACTCCAAAAAGCCTCTGGGAAAAAAAATCAGGGAAGTTAAGGAATTATTCTGGCCCTGCTGAAACAGTCCAAGGATTCTGGCTGTGCCACTGTGTAAACTGGCAGGCTCTTCATGAGGACAGCTCACACTGTACAATGCAAGAGGGTTTCCAGCATTGCCTCTTGCCTGCCCATTCCTGATTCCTGGACTTCCAGTTATCTTGTTCCATGTTGTCAATACCCAAATAACTCACTTTCATGCCATGCTCAAACCACCACCAAAAAAATTTACGTGTTCCAGAATACACAGTGGAGACACAGCTTATTTAGAAGCAATCATCTGGGTTTATGTCTTGCTGACACTGAAAGTGCATTTGTTCTGCATGTAGTAGCTCAGCTTGTCCAAGTGTAGTCATTTAATGCACTGCCTCTGCCTGAAGAATGCATTGCTTCTGCCTTGCCACCAGCCTCTGATTTGTTGTCTGTGTGGTGTGGAGCATGCATTCTTTGCTTGATGGGATTTTAATATAGCTGTGACTCTTACTGGTTCCCAGAGGTTACATTTTCCAATGTATCTTTTTGATCCATCTTTTTCCTGTCTGTTGGTGGCATATATATGCCTTTTTCAATAAAATCAAAACTTTCAAACTAATTATTTTTTACAGAGCATTAGCATTTTGCCTTCCTGTTTAAGCTGTTAGTTACATCTTAGTTACAGATACTTGGTTACCCTTGAAACTTCACCAAAACTTCAGTCAATTCCTCCTCTGTTTTCAAGGCCCGAACCATTTCTGTCACACACATAAATTAGGCTTGTTCAGACAGCACTGGGAACGTTTGTATATCTTGGAAATTAAGCTTTCCCTCTTAAGAACCTCCATGGGCATACATAAATTTTGTTTAAACTTGACATTACAAGTGAGAGAATTATTCACAGTAAGCCCCTAAGAGCTCAGCTAGTGTTTAGGTAAAGAATAGGTACAAACAATATTTCTGAACTTCTAAGTGCAGTACTTTAACAATCTACCTCCAGGACTGAATGAGGAAGTGACAGTACTTCTTAACCAAACATTAGTGACCAGCTTAGGAAAAAAAATCAATGTGCTCCAAAAATATTTTTTTTTAGAAATGAAAACACAAGAGAAACAGGGAACTCACATTCAAGTGGCAAGTTTTCAAGGAACTTGAACTCATTAAAGAAGAGGGTTTTGTGCATATATAGAAGCACTCTGGATGGAATCTGGTGCCTACTTCCCATTTGATCTAGCAGTTATTTGGAAGGGTTTCCAAGTATGTTAGCTCTCTAACAAGATTAATTCTGAGCACAGATACACATCTATATTAGGCAATACATATGATGTGGAGGACTTATAAGAAACCCAGTCATTTTCACACAAAAACTTGGCTGGTGGTCACAGCTGTAGAGAAATATTTTAAAATCTCTGCAAATTATTGTCAATAAAACATCCCTGAAGAGAAATCCATTTTTATAATAGCTTCCAGATGTAATATTAAGAACAGGATTTCCATGAAGCTGATCTATCTAGTTTATAGTTTGAATATTTTCTTCTTCATGTTCACAGCATCACTCAATGGATGATGTTGGAAGGGACCACAGTGCATCATCTGGTCCAACCTCCCTGCTCAAGCAAGGCCTTCCTAGAGCACATGGCATGGGATTGTGTCCAGAGGGTTCTTGAGTATCTCCAGTGAGGGAGATTCCACAGTGTCTCTGGGCACTCTGTTGTAGTGCTCAGTCACCTGCCCAGTAAAGAACTTCTTCCCCATGTTCAGGTGGAATTTCCTGTGCAGCAGTTTCTGCCCATTGCCTCTTGTCCTGTTGCTGGGCACCACTGAGAACAGCCTGGCTCCCTCCTCTTGGCACCCTCCCTTTGGATACTTGTAGACATCCCCTCTCAGTAGCCTCTTGTTGTGGTACTACATGGGGATGCAGTGCTGTAAAAGGCCTTGTATACTGAATTCCACGAGCTACTTGCTAAAAATGAGAGACCTATGAAATAATGTTTATAAGAAAAAATTACAGGAGCTATTGCACTTTTGTAAAACGCAGTACTGACCTTGGCAGGAAATTTCCATTTAGTGAATTACTGTGAAGAGGTCCTTTTATCCAAAAACTTAACAAAGATTTTTGCTTATGCCAAGTGGCAGATGCATGGGTTTCAGAGCAGAAGCACTCATCTTTTCCTCCTCAGAAGTTCCACATGGGCTCAGCATATTTTACACATTTCTTAGGAATACTCAGCTCACAGCAAGCAAGATCCCTTTGCATCAGCAAAGTCTTCTTCGTCATTGCTTTTTCTGTGAAGTTTTATCCAATTTATTGCTGATTTACCCTTTACTTTTAAGAGCATTTAGGCAATATCAAAAAAGTTTCTTTATTGTCTTTTATTAAAAAAAATAAGTGAACAATATGTCAGAAAAATGGCTAACCTTTTAAAATCTGCTCCTAAAGCAACAACAGATCATTTAGGATTAGGAATATGTTACTATAGTTTTGATGGAGAAAACAAGGCATACCAGGACACTGTTTATACTGTTTAAGCAGTGTATTTATTCCTCAAATTACATTCCTCTGGGGAATCTATGTGTATCTATACTTTGTCTTTCCTCTGGTCCATTTCCATAGCAACATGTTTGTTCCTATGGAGAATCTGGGTGAATAATTTCAAATTGAGCCTGAAAGTTTTGAAACAAGGTTTCAGTTCTCTATAAAATAATTATGGACAAAAGCAACTTTAAAAAACTAAAAAATAAACATAATTTTGCCATTGTTTCTTTTACCCTATTCTAGGCATGATTAGCTCTGAACAATCCTTTGATCTCTTTCCCGTGATGTTCAGACTGGGAGCAGGCTTATCCACATGACTTCAGCAGCTGCTATAAAATCTGGTGGGGAATTTTTCATTCCAGTTTCAATGGCTCACTGTATTCACTAATTATGTTGTTACACACACACACACATTACAAATTTTTACTCAGAAGCTGGGATCTACACTTAAAAAAACTCCTAATAAACAAAAATCCCATGAGGAGAGGGGGGAAAAGAATAGGACAAGATGACTTTAAAATTACTTTCAAAATAATAAAGTTCATTTTAGAGGATCTCTTTAAACTCTAGCCAGTACCACTTCCTGTTCATACTTGTCACTGTTCACTCTTTCATCTCAGGGAAAGATTTTATACTGAAAACCATTTATTGCTACAAGATAATAGTGCTAAAATAAGATTTTTAAAAATTATGACTGCTCTTTAGCATTAATACTAATGAAACAATCGTTTCTTCATTTCTTCAAATGCATGCAGTCAGACAAATAAATAAAATTGATTTTTTTTTAACACAGAAGGTATTTCCATCAGAACCGGCTGGAAAATTAAATTAATTAAAAAAAAAAATCAGAGTAAAGAAAATAAAGAAAAAAAAAATCCCTAATTACATATTGTGGGTTTTTATTATGACTTTTCATAGTCCAGTAGTTCTCTTCAGTCTAGTTGTAAAATGATCCACGTAGTTTTTCAGTCAAATAATTTCAGGAATTCTCTTGGAATTGCCAAATTTGTCTGACCAAAGTTACCTCTCCTGCAATGCACAAAATAACTAGACTGAAAATCCTGTGTACAAACTGGCATAAAAGAAAGGATCCCTGTTCTACTTGATTGGTCAGGTGGCGTCAACCTATTGAATCCAGCTCAGATTATGCCATTCATCCAACTTAGAAGAATTACTGCTGCAAAGATTGAACAATTTTGCAATATTTTGAGGCAGACCCAACATCTGCATCATCTGGAGATAATGATGCTTTCATTCTCTATGCCAGATATTCATGGCTTACATCTGATACTCAGAAAGTTTTCACAGATGGTCCATTCCAACCTGCTCTTTTTCTGCTTCCCCTGGGTTTGTACTTTTTTAGGCATTTCCCATCTGCCTGCTTTAAAATCTTTAAATAGGTGGAATTTCTGGTGAAAGGAATGAATACTTTTATTCTGCCTCCAAATTCTTTCCCAATGATGCCACATGCACATTAGAGCTGGCACGCCCATACTTTGAAAAGAAGTATAAAGTTAAGAAGAAAAATATGGACCTGTTTTATATAATAGTGAGTCACTGCTGCATTTTAGTCACAGGCTACAGACAATAAAAGAGAAATGAAGTGTCAATGATTTAATTGGGAGTAAGAGAGAGAAGCTGTGTAGAGACAGTATCATCTCTTTTCAACTGAAAAAAAAAACATGTTCATTTACAGGATAGCTGCCCAGTCAGCCAATGAAGACAATTTTAAAAACCTGCATGGCCTAAGTAAATGGAACATACAATTGTAGAAGTAGTTCCTGAATATCACTTAGAACAATATGCTTGAATCATACAAAAATAACTAGAAATAGCTACAGAGTAAAGAAAAATAATATCATTAATTTTTAATAAAAATGTTGAAAGAAATAAATCCCTATTCCACCGTGGGGAAAAAAAATGAAGTATAGCAGTATCTGTAATAGTTGGTTGTTAATAATACAAGCCTACTTTTCCTAGTTCAGCTAGATAAAAAAAGGAACACAGAAAAGGGTGACAGCTTTATTAGGAACTAAGACTGCCTTTCTGTAAGAAAAAAATGGTGTGTGCAACCATCTTCAGATTTCAGATTTCAATCCACTTGATTTCAGTGGGAACTAGAAGGAAAATCAGCTCCTCTGTAAGCTGGATATCCAAAATTATGTTGGTCAGTTCCAAGGTACTTTGAATCCAGGCCATTTTTGAAAATCTGGGTTATGTATATCAGAGTCCACTCATATTTGTAATTCAGTACTTCTGTTGGAAAACTATATGAACACCTGCAGAAAGAAAGAGCAGCATATTCACCAGAATTGAAGACACTGAAAGCAAATTATTAATCAGCTTTGGGCAGTGTCAGTGTTTTCTGTCCTAAATCCAAGCTGATAAATATATCCTGTAGTGTAACATCTGTGCACCGTGCCACAGTGAAAGCCATAGGCATTCATCAGCGTGCTGGAATATAAATTTAAAAAACATGACAGTGAAGTACTGAAAGATGTTTTTATGTCACATGAAGATAGGAGAATGAACAAGCAAGCCAGGAATAAAACAGTGAAATGTGAGAAAATCATCAGACTAATTTCAATAAATTACAGTGATTAATAAGTCTCATGGGAAGTTTTTTAAAAAGCTGGTGGATAGATACTTCAATGAGATGTTACTAAAAGGACAAAGGCCTTTTCCCAACAAAGTAATATTTGGACATTCCCCATCTAGTAGCAAACAGTCATGGATAATAAGTTCTTCTCTCCAGATCCATGAACTGTCTCTAAATGTGTGGAGATATCTTAGGAAGCCCCTGGGAATACTGCATGTGCTTTTGATCACATAATAACATTGTGACTTTTAAGTGTGGTTATTCTGGCATCTGTGCCATACTGGAGGTTGTATGAGGATACATAGGATAAGAGTTAAATAGCTGGTGAATTGAGCAAAATGAACCAGATTACTATTTATCAGTCTTTGGGATTGCATATATTTTGTATAGTCTCATCTCACTCTAAATAAATACTACACTGTCTTCATGAGGAATACAGTGGAATGTCATGTTAGAACAGGTTCTTTCCAGAAACATCTTCCTATATCTGTTAAAGGAAGACAGGCTAGAGAAATGTGCTTTGCACTTGGAAGATAAGGGGAAAATAACTAGTGTTTTAAAACCCATAGAAGCCAATTCCACCTATCTTTTGAATACATAAGTTTTACCTTAAAAGAGGAAAAAGAATTTTATAGAGCCAGAATAAGGGCATAACATACTACATCATTTGTGTAAGAGAAGGGTTGATATTCCCACTTACCAAAATCATAAACTAGAAGTTAGGACACTTTTCCAGAATTTGCAATTTGCTAATCTAGGATATGCCTTAATTACTACATTTGGTTTTCCACCTTGGGTTGGAGAACTTTTCCCCAGAATGAACTATCCAAGCCTATGTATTGCCAGAAAATATTCTGGTTTCAAAAGAGGAAAAAATTACAGTTAACTTCTTGGTGGCTCTATGGGATTAAGAGCATGTTATTGACTGCCAGGATAGGACCTGGCTAACTGGCCATAATATTAACAATCAGTAAAACTGCTTCCTGTGGAGCATCCATAAGGCATTGAAAACAACTGAGATGCTAGAGTATGAATCAGACACATCTGATTTGCATCAATTAGCCAAAAGAATGAACCCTTTAGACTCCTTAACACTCCTTCAACTCTTCTTGGTTGGCTTTATCACAGACTTCTTCCAGTAAATATTCTTATTCAACATTAAAAATCATCTAGTGGACAGCATGGTTTTAAGTGATTAATATTAGTTATAACATTTATATTTCACACTAAACACAGATACATACATTCACATAAAATAAAATCCTTTATGTTCACCCTTATATATAGACAGGAAGATTTTACATGACAAATATATATGTCAACATTCCCTAAGGCCTACCCATTGGATTTAGTACATCATGGATCATGCCCTTCTCCACAGAAGTACTTCCTCAGCAGTTGTTCCTGAAAAGGCTTACCTAGAAATGTAGAGGTAATTCTGCTTTTTCTATTTCATCACCTCCTCTGTGGCTCTGGCCCTCTGTTGTGTTTTGTGTACAGAGTAGGAACACTTGTGCTTTAGTGTTTCCCTCCATTTAATACTGCTGTATAGCAGGCTGAGGGTGTTGTCTAATTTGAAAGCCTTGGCCACTTAAAACGTGGCTGTCAGCAGCAGTTGCTAAGAAACTACAACTTAACTGCTTTCAAACACGGTATTGCTAAAGTGCAATTACCCACACCTGCTATTATTATTTATATGAGCTAATGTGTAATTCCTTCTTCACCATACTGGACACGTCCTCTCTTACCTCCCATTTCAATAAGCCCCTTCTTTCTGGTAACCACCCCATATCCCAAATATTCACCAAGAGGGGAAATGTGCCAGAAAATATCTTAGTGTAGCTCTGAACAAGAGCACATAAATGCCCAGCTGGTCACTGTCACTTAGAAAACCATAATTATGAGACAGAGCCTCCAAATAAATTTTCCCCCAACAGAGATTGGATGTTCGAATAGGAGTGGATGGGTATTTGTTACTTGAAGAAAATGTTTATGAAGTAATAAAATATTTAACTAAAAAGTTAGTGGATCATTTAGTAATTCTATTGCTTCTATTAAATCAACCTTCATGTTTTGATATATGAACAAAATAATGCCAGCAATAAGGAATATACGTGCAAGAGGAATGGGTGTCTTATGGGTAGAAAACTTTTTTCCTTACCTTTTTTTATCTTGTAAACATCCATCAGTGCCCCTTGAATCAAAATGGCATCTTTTAAAGTATTTTGGCTGTATTCCACATCAGCTCAGCCCATTCTGTTTACTAATTTCCACCATGCGAATTAGATGCTGCCTTCTTTGCTTTCTGGAGGTGAATGCAAACTTCTTGGAACCAGTCAAGCAGAGACATAAATGAGAGGACATTTGGGCCAGATAATGGGAGTGAACAACTAAAATGCAAAGAATTTGTAAAGCTTGATGCTTGCTTTGCTTCTGCAGCCTGAGGTTTACAGTAATGCATGGGAGTAAGGAGGAGCAGCCTTTAAATATGCATGGCACCTCTCCACCTCCTCTTCCAGGTGGGAACAGACAGCTTTGCTCACCTCTTTCCTTCCACTCTGTTTCCACTCAGAGCTAACTAGACACAAACCAGAGAACAGGCTCTTAGCCCCAGTCCAGCTATGTTTTATTACAGCTGTATATCTTCTGAAGAGACCCTTGCTTGCACCTGAAGATTCAGAAGTACTGGAAATTGGGCCTACCCTATGTCCCCAGTCACTCACATGGGCTCACACAAAATAGAGACTATGAAAAGGAAAAAAAAAGAAAATAAGAGGGTAGAGAAAAGGTAGAAAAAAAATAATCTTCTTAGCTAATAAATACTAACACTCAGACAAACCTTACACCTTCAAAAACTTCTTAAAAGAAAGTAATATATTCTAATGCAAATCTTATTATTCACTGAACCACTAGTCATTTAAGTTAAACTACTTGATTTTTAACATCTGATTCGCAGTCAGGGTACAATTCCTTGTCTCAGTGTTGTATTTGGGTATTTGTTCTGCACATATCTAGTGTTTTGGCACTGCAGTTGTGAACATTTTAGCCCCTCTGTGGGGTGGTGAGGCAATGTATCCTGCATTAGACTGCAGAGGTAAACAACATGATTTGTAGCTGCATGTGATTGTTAATTATGCAAAGAAAAACTTTGGGAACAGTACAGTAAGCAAATGAGGTCATTTGTAATTCTCTCATTCTCTAGTTTTAACTTCCAAACTACATAATACAAATGCAGTAATATTTTCTTGTATGAAAATGGCAGTATTAAAAAAAAACCAAACCAAACCAAGTTCTGCATCAAAAGATATCATTGTGCAGTTATTTAGAAAAACAAAGATGCTTCTTTTTATTTTTTCCTACAGTTTCTTTCAGACAGTTTTATTTTCACTAACATTTTAATATCTCCAGATAACTTAAGAATACATTGTTAGAATATATTTCAACACATTTACTGCATAACTGCAGCAATGTAAGCTCAGGGTAGTCTATTTATGAAAAAAACAACAACCCACTACTTTCACAAAACTCTGATTTAGAGTGGAATGTGAATAATAAGTTGGAACAATAATTCCTGAAGATACCATTTGAATGATCATCTTTGGAGATGCTCAGGAGGCATTCCTTTGTGGGAGAGGAAGGGGATCAGCAGCCCCCATGGCCCTGCTGTGATGGCCATGGGGCAGATGAGGTACATGCCAAGGGACCACCAAGGGTTTCCAACCTCCACCCAGATCTGTACTCAAGTTATCGTTCATGTTGTGAGCACAACATGAAGGCATTAGATTGATTGCCATTATTATGTTAAATTTATCCATAGGAGTAAGGCATTGCACTTTAGGGTGTGCTTTTAAGAGTTCTTTGAAGGGAACAGAGTTTGGTGGAAGGGCAACAGACTGCAGAGAGTCCAAGGTGTACTCCTGTACACCCAGACATATCCAGCTTTTTATAGATTGTTTCATCTGCATTTTATTTGTTTTACTTTTGAATGGATTAGAAATTCATTCTTCATCATATTCTGCTTGCTAACTGAGGCAGAGATAATAAAACACATTGCTAATAAATCTAGGGATTTAAACTGCAGCCCTTGACTGCCACCTAAAGGTTTGCTATACTCCTTTAGAGGGATATCACCAGACTCCATTCCCGTGTTTGGAATGGAAAAATGCTTGTCTACTTCTGTTACAGGCAACCTCCATGGTCACTATTACTAAAAGAGATTTAGAGGGGAAAATATTTGTTCTAAAAAAAACCAAAAAGCCCCACCAAAACAAAACAAAGGAAGGAAAAAAACCCATGGCATTTCAACAGTTCTACAGAAAGAATGATTTCTTGTTTCTGCATACACTTTCAATTTGAAAGACAACCTAAAATCTTTTTAAAAAATAAATAAAAACAAAGCACTCTGCTTGGTTTTGATAAAAGAAGACAGCCAGAACAAAGAAACAATACAAACTGCTGAGCAATGAATAGCTCAAGAACAAAAAAGGGGGTGGTGTGCCCAGCCACTATTTGGGCAACACAATGGGGGCAGCAGGCAGTTTGTGTAGGTCTTATGCTCTCCACGGAGGAGAGATTGCTCTCTCTCTCTAGACACTCTGGAAATTCAAGCTCCTTGAAAACAGCAGAAGCTGAGACATAAAAGAAAATCCTGGCCAGGGCTCCTTTTAGCACCAACAGGCAGAATTCTGTCTCAATTCTCCAACTGGCTACAACTATCTGATTGTTATCAATCTACTTAAAATCACTGGTCCTTTTCACAGTGTCTGTACTAGCTGGGCAATTCTGACTTCTTTCAGAGTTTTTTAAAATCTGTTATAAAGTTTTTATTTACAATGAAATATCAGTTTTACACAACAAAATAATTTGTTGGGAAACCTTCTATTAATGTATCTAGAATTTGTAATATTATATGGTAAAGGTTACACTTTGCTCCTTGTATGAGGGGACCTTCTTTTTTTTGTTGTTGGTTTTTTGGGGGGGTTTTGGGTTTGTTTGTTTTTTTGTTAGACTTTAGAATATTGGCTCTGGATCTGAATGAAAATGACTGGTCTGAAGTGATTGTGGCCATCAAGCAAAAATGTAAACCAGCAGACAACCAGCCTACAGTTTGAAATGAACATTTTGTATTACTAAGGAACATTCTTTTTATGATTTCTGTTACCTGTTCATCATATATGTCTTACATTCTGGAGTACAAACAGGAAACAAAATAAAATATTACGTAGGAGGTATTTCAAGACAGAAAAATACCTGATACTATCATAGGCTCAAAGAAATTCCGGATAACAAAAACCTGCTATTTCCTACAGTTTGGGTTTTGAAGTTCAATCTTTATTTACACATCCAACTCCATTTTGATTTTCCACAGGATCTAATCTGTTTTATATTTGGTTCATCCTCTCCTCTTACAGGAACGATACCTCTCATATTCTTACAGGGATGCGGACTGACAAACTGAAAATGATGGTCTAAAAAATAAACCAAGAATCTACAAGAACTAGTGCTTTCCACCCACACATGGGAAGAAGCTTAGTGACAGTGTCATCTTGGCCTCCATCATGAAAATGAAAACCCACAAGTAATCAGTAAACTCATAACTATGCATTTTCAAGCTGTGGTCATTGTGTATTTGCAGCATTCTCTGGGGGACAGTTAATGGCTAAGAGTAGATGAACTCGTCATTCTCTTCTGTTCTTTTGAGTGGTCCATGTGTCTATGTCATCTGTGGCATGAAGAGATATATTTGAGGTTATTACCTGGATCACATCTCTTGTGATCATACCCTCCCATGGTAGTAATTAGGGTAGTTTGTGCCTAGGTAAGGAGCATGTCACTGGTGTCCTCTCGTTCTGCCTATGCTGCTGGCTCTTCTCTCCACTATTTCGGTTTGGCACCTGTATTTTTCTGTTCAGCAAGGTGAAGTTTGAGTTTAATTTGATGTAATGTAATCCTTACCAATTTCAGAATCAGCCAGGACACACCTGCAAATTAACTCCATGGGTCCTGTTTTCTCTTCCAAGGCTAAGTCATGTAGTTTTGTTAATTACCTGTAGAAGTGTGGACACTTAGAAGACTGGTAGAATTTAAATCAAGATAGAATTGTAACCTTCTCTGACCTCATGTGTTATACAGGCTATAAAACTTCACCCAAAAATTTACCATGTATACTTCTGTTTCATTTATAGTCAGTCTCTCATACAACCATTGAGTCTTGAATTCAAGACTGCCTTGATGGAAAATGGTGCCAAAGAAGAAATTTTATCAGAAACATTTTTCTTCAAACACAGTTACAATCACTAAATTACTTTGCAATCTCTATTTCCCCTAATCTTCCAGTGTTCATTAGTGTGTCATGTCACATGAGGATTACTTGCTGGTACAGTATGACATTAACTAAATTTTAACAGAACAAATTACTAGCCTGGTTGTAACTTGGTTTTGTAAAATATTTTCCATTTGAGATAAAAAGATAAGGTCTGGCAAATCCTAAGGTAGCTGTGTACTCTATTCAAGTACATGCTAACAGTGTGGCCTTAATTTTGGTCCTCAGTTCATAGTGACTTTATATAATATTGAACAATTCAATTACTCCTAGACTGCCTCAGCTCAGCCTGGAAGTGTCTGTGCCCCAAAAAATCTCAGTTCCTTAGCATTACATTAATCCCATAGTCCCTCTCATGCCTGACTTACCCTGACTTTATTCACTGTTGGTAGCAGATGGTTTAGCAAAGGTGGAAATCATCTTTAAAGGAACATGTCACTGTGTGGCAGCAGAAGAAATTCCCATGCAGCCTTAGAAAGTGGCCAGTTCTTGTTTTGAGTACAAAACCTCAGAACTTTTGTTATGAACTTTTATCCTGACTAATGTAAAGGCACATGCAATTCATATAAATATCTCATCTATTTTTAAATCCTACAAATTTCTTATCTACAGCCAATGAATTCCATGAGTTAATTCTAAGTTATTTTAAAAAGAATCTTACCTTTATTATAGCGTAAAGGATGAACAGTAAAACCAATAACTACATCTCTACTGGATCCTGGAATTAGACAAGATAACGGTTATTTATATGAATTAAAAAAAAAATCATAAGTAGAGATACCTTTCAGAATAAGGGATGAATTTGTGTGATGTTCTGCCCAAACATAAGTGCTGTTTGCCAAAATGAAAACAGTCTAAGGATAAGCAGGATGTAAGAGGTGAGAAGATATATATGTAGACATATATTTGAAACAATTACAAAAATCAATAAGCAACGGTTTTTTACAATTTCTGAATCTCCCCACTGCCTCCATTCTTTCTTAATTTTGCACTTAAATATTTCTTGATTTATTTTAGCTGTCATTTTAGCAGTGAGCCTTAAGCAGTAATCTGGTGAGAGAGGGGAAAGGATATGCAGGTAAATACCACAGAGAGCAGCCAGGCTGTAATGTGCACACCATGTTTCAAGACTGAGGACAAGATCAGATGAAATCCTACCAGAGATGTTCAGAACCTTTGATAATTCTGGAAAAGCATGCACTTTCTGTCCCTGTTCCCCATGCCTCCCCACCTGCCCCCTCTGCCACACACACAGAGTTTGCCTGTGGGATTTTTCCACTCATTGGCCACTGCTCGATGCAGCAGCTTAGCTACAGGCAGGAGAAATGATTTGCACTCATCAATCACCCAGCTACAACCTTCTGCTTTTGAACTGTAGGAACTTTTGAACTTGATCCATACAGGTTACACTGAGCTAAAAATGATCTGTGATTTCTGTTAAACAATATCAGTGCTGTTTATAAAGCACAGCTTAACTTTCCCTTTCAACCTCTAATATTTAATTTCCTCAAAAATGTATCAGGAGGAACTTTAATCTCTCAGAAGTCCCAAGAAATATTTCCTACTTACTATCTACTATATTCTACCTAGTTTCTACCACTTCCTTGTAAAACATAAGATAGGAAACCTCTGGGAAATAACAAGTGAGCTAATGGTTGCCAGGGGAAAATGTGGGAATTTTCTCTGAAAAATTTCTAGAATGTTGTCAGGTCTACTGTACTATTACAGAATATTTCATCTGGACATTTGGTAACCCAAGGTCTTAAGTCTTGGGGACAATAAAGGGTGAAACTGCTGTGGAAGGAGGATGAGGAAGAAGATGCAATGCTGCTTGAGATAGTTGCAGTAGCAGCAGTCATGACCTTGGGGCTCCATTAGGGAAGTGAGACACAGGAGTAGGAGGGGAAAGCAAGAGGCCTCTAAGTGTCTGAGGATCCTTTCAAAGTGACTGGGGGGAGGAAGGGTGAGAAGAAAGAATAAAAACTTTTTAATGCAGGTGTGGAAGAAGGTAGAATGGGAGTAGTAGTTTTCAATGGGAAAAAAAAAAGGAAAAAAATATTTTGAGGAAGAAGAAAATGAAAACACCTGAGGTGTAATACAGTCACTTGATGGGCACCTATGTTGGCTCTCAGCACTAAGAGGAGATTCCATGTGTTTTCAAGTACCAGAGAGAAAGGTAGGAGACAGGCAGAAGGAAATCAGTGGAGGTAAAATAAAGAAAAACACAAGGAGTGCCAGTGTTCTGTGGATAGCTTGAGCTTGTAACAACAACAACAACAACAACAACAACAACAACAACAGAAAGTGACTTGCTAAAATTCACAGTGGCTGTAGTTCCTCTGTAGAAATAAAAATGCTATTTGTGCATGTCACAAACTATTCTTTGAAATGTGTATTTTCAGAGTTCAGTAGACAGTGCCTGTGGATCTATACCTAAATCTACCAAAATGAAGCCTGGTCTTAACCCATCCTCCATGGAGCTGGAAAACAACAGAGCCTCAAAATGTTATGACTGTTTTCAGGTGGGTTGCAGTCCTTTGTGAATATAAAACTAAGTAACTCGATATGCTCTTCTTTCTCTGTTAGTCACTGAAGGAAAACAGGAAAATGGCACACAGATTAGTAACACAGGGTCAGCCCTTCAGGCCAAAGTCCCACTGAAATAAGATTAATGAAATAACTCATCCCACCTACGGTTCTTCTGTCTATTCCTTTCAGAAATTAAGCCATAGTGCCTGTAAGTCCGTGAAGTAATATCTGAAAAGTATTAATGACAACATATAGAGGTAAATGTTATAATTTGAAGACAGACTGCAGGGGAGCTCATCTGGCTGAAGCCAGAAAGACTCTCGAAACACAACGCAGTGTATTTGTCAAAAGGAAGAAAACACTTCTGTCTAAAATACCAGTTCTGCCACATAAAAATGCATAGTGGAAATACCAAAAAACCTTAGTGTAACACTGTTCTTTAAAACTCTTCATGTGACAACAACTGAAATGTTCTTCTTTCAGAATACATCTGTTCAACTAAATATACTACTGGGGTTTTTCAGTAATTACTTCCAGGAAGAGATTTTTAGACCATTTCAATAAACAACTTAAGCTTTGACCACTTGTTACAATACATATTTTTATGATTTTGAGCATCCTAGGGGGATTACATAGATAATTTCTTATGCTTCCTTGTCTCTAGAAAAATCATCCTACTCTTTCTTAAACAGAGGACAGGGACACCTTCATTGAGGCCTCCCCAGTGCTAATTTACAGATCAGCTGTTTGCACTATAGATCTCTTAGGAAATAAGTGTCTGTATAGGACTTAAAGCATTGGGTTTAACCTAGTAAACCCTAAACAGAATGATACCTTCTCACCTGTGAAGCCACTGCTGTGTCTGTCTCAACTGCTTTCTGACCATTTCTGTTGAGAACCCATCTGAACTGGCTTTTTTTTTTCTTGCAACAGTCTGAAATATCTCAGGTTTATTGTCTTATAACACAGTCTTCTTCAGTGGATTTGTCAAAAGCCCTGAAGTACATAAGATCAAGATCTTGTATTTCAGGAGGATGACATACTCTATTTTTAATATGAAAATTTTACAATTCAATTGGTCATTTAAGCAAGGAAGAAAAGTGTACCAGCAAGGTATTGAGAGTAAATTTCTACTTGCAGAATGGAGAAATTTCTGCCACATAGACCAGAGAAGAAAATCATTTTACAGTTAAAGCTTTCCAAATAAATGATGAACAACATTTAGATGGAGTATACATAAGTCACTAGACTGAGTATATGGAATATAGATAGTGGTATTCCACTTGTCTCTGCATGACATTGACCAAGCTGTTAGCATTGAGAGGGTAAATGCAAAAAGGAAAAGGTTCAGATGTTGCCAGATAGTTCCAAGCAGGCCTACTGAAGTTGCAAACCTAAGTATGATCTGTAAACTCATATAAAATGTCCACCTGAAATCAATGTAAGCCTTCACAAAAAATTAAATAGAGTGTTGGTCAATTTGGAAGACTGTTTTACCTTAAAATGGACCGTTTTCTCTTTGTGCCATGTACATCAGGAAATCCAGTAGCATGGACTGGTGACTAAGGTAGGATACTACTTTGGGGAGTAAAGATTCTTCTAGTTTGGAAACTGGCATTACCAGTTCTCATAATAAGAACTGAGCCTAGAAATGAAAATCAATGTGCACAGTTTTATTATCTTATATGGAAATGCATCATGACTTTTTCAGAATTAAAAAAAAAGCACATTTTGTTTAAAAAGAAAAATTACCGCATCAGGCAGCTAGAATTTTATAGAGAGTTTTTCTGTATACAATAAAAAGCATAGGTGGATTGTTCATAGTCTGCACTTCTGAGGAAGAGGCCTATGACTTCTTGGTAATCATTTCTTGGGAACAGTCATTGATTTTGAATTGTTCCATCATTTATGAAGGATTTGAACAATACCCTGACAACCTTTTTCTATGAAACAGAAGGAGATTTACATTCAAAGGTTGTATCAAGAAACGAACCCAAGTGATAGCAAATGCAATTGTATCTGATGGACAAGCATACGATTCTTTTAGTTAGTTATATTGCAAAGAAATACAATTTGCATGTCAGTGGGATCAAGTGAAGGCACCAAATCCAAAACAATCATTATACTCTTGCAGGATTCTATACTATTAAACAGGGAAGTTGGAGGAAAGTACAATTAAATTTAACAATATCAAAACGATTTTTTTATGGGGATTTTCATTGTGTTTAAGGTTCCACGTGTAAGAAATGTAAGGTTCCATAATGTAAGAAATCACAAGATTGGATAATGAACACATTTTTAAAAAGTTTTGGTATTAGAAGTTGTAAAACACCATCAATCTTCCCTTTGCAGTCTTGGTTTGGATTCTCCCCCATGAAATGGCACATTAAAGATGGTTGGAAACACTCAACCAAAAAAGGAACATGGTTTTTGTAAGAAAAGTTTTGGGGTTTTTGACCAGCTCTAGTTAACATTCATTGCATATGCAATATTTTCAAAGCTGTTTCCTGAAAAGAGAGCCTATTCACCAACATGATGATAGACAATTACATTTTGTTTCAATAAAGCAAATGTAAATACTGGAAAGAAGCCACAGTTATAACACTTCAAGAAATTTGGGATACATGTAATATAATAACACACTTTCCACCACAAAAATTCATAGAATAACTTAGGTTGGAAAAAGCCCCCTGAGGCCCAACCATCCCTCTGCTCAAAACAGGTCCAATTAGTTCAGTCTGCTTGGGAACATGTTCAGCTGAGTTTCAGCTCTCTCCAAGGACAGAGATTCCACAAACACAGTGCTTCAAGGATTCACAGCCCAGTGGATAGGACAATAGATTGAGATTTTGAATCCATTTCCAGTGGTCTTAAATTCCTTGTTACAGGAGTTTAAGAGTTACCTACTCTCTTATGTGACCTTGGATGATTCATTTTTTCCACTTGCAAGCCTAGAATTATTATTCAAACCTCCTGTCTAATTATATTATTGCATTATAAACACTGTCTAAACAACAATATATTCAAAGATGTTATCATTGCAAAGTAAATGTTTTTAAGTCCTTGGATTCCACCACAGGAAGAACAAAGCTAAAGAAGTAGGGCATTTTACATAAACCAGCAGACTATACTTTAAACTCTTACAGCAGCCCCTACACACTGAGGCCTAAACTATTGGCATCTTCAGCTCATAGCCATTTGACAGGTGACTTTATTCAGGGTGCATAATTCTCATCCAATATTGGCATCCTTTTATATGTTCTTGGGGTTTACATTAATGAGCAGAGCAGTTTCATTTTGGTTACCTTATTATCAGATTTTATATTAAAATTTTCCTTTCTTTTTTTTTCTTCCACATTAAACTGTAGGTATTGTCTTTCTGCCCAGACTATCAAATCCTTGCATGGTGTTCTCATCAGGAGTAGTGCATGTACTGATTGATTCCTATTTGTATGATGGACAGCTTTTAGAAACTTTTGTTTAGAAACTCAGATGATAATTCATGCTGTTGAGGACATAGCCATTTTCCTTAGGCTGCTTATGATAAATAAATAGCTTCATACACAATATATCTGTATGGAACATTGACTGTATTCTTCCTCTCATCAGCACCACTTAGACTATGCAGGTGAAAAATCCAAAGTAGGGAGATCCCAGTTTCAGTCACTTTTGCTTCTGCTGTTTGTTTAAAGATATTTCCTCAAATTTCTTCATGTGTCATCTGAATCCTTTTTTTCCATTTTTACATTTGAGTCACCATAAATTTGCAACATCATGACTCAGCTCTTACACATTACACATTACAGTACCCAACAGGAGTAAACTGAGTTTAGTTCACCTGTCACCAGTGTATCTTATTTCAAATAGCACCCAACTGAATTCTCAAGGGACACGTAGCTCTCCATCTACAGTGTTTGAGATTGTGAACTCTGAAATCAGAGCTTTTAGGTTAAAAATGCCACAATATTTGATGTTTGTAGATGCTACACTTCTTTCTGACTGTCATTGCAATGGCTTTCTCACATCCCATATCCCCATCTGGGCTGTGACCACTCAAGGAATGATAGTCAGATGTCTGAAACAGGGGATTTTTCCAAAATGAAGCAAAAAGGATGATACATAATTTAAAAACTCCCAAGAGTGGAACCACAGGACCACTTCATTGCCAACTCTTCGTCAGCACTCTTGAACAAACCCACCGTGTTCAGTTTCTGACCTCTGACATTCAGATGCTAAACCACCCATAGCTCCTCAAGGCTTAGCACAGGATCTGAAAAGTCTTCTGCAGCCCTTGATTCGTAAAGACAGTGAAACAGCACATTATTTACACTGGTTGTATTTGCAGGATTTATTAACCCTGTACCCTGCATAGGCAGACTTGGATCCTTTTAGGATCCTGCGTGCACTGTCATCTGTTGCTGGTATCAGAACTGAAGGGATGCCACAGGGCTGGCCATCAGAGACCCGAGGTGGGCACACCTACCCCGGATCGCAGCCGGGCGGGGGCCGTGTGACAGGGCGAGGTGCTCAGGCGGGTTTTACCTGCCGGGAAAACCCTCCAGCCACACGCTGCCCGGGGAGCGGAGCCCTCCAGAGGAGCCCGGCGACGTGAGCTGCACGACCGCGAGGGCGCACCTTGGGCCCGCGGGGCTTTCCTGGCCCGCGCTGCGCGGTACTTTCCGGACACGCTTAACCTTTGCGTTGCTCCCTGCGCTCGCAGGGATGGAAACTCCGGGCAGAACTCATTCGGTGAGGGCAGCAGAGGAGGGGAGGTGTTTTAGGTGACATGAAGTGACATGGGGCGTTTTGCCCGCCCGCAGCAGGGGCCGCCGCGCTGCTGCCAGCAGGACGTCCCGGGGAAAACGGCGGCGTCCCTGGGGCCGGGGGCAGCGCCGCGGGGCGCGGAGATGATGACGGGGGTCGAGCGAGCGAGCGGGGGAGCGAGGGACGGCCCCGCCGGCGGAGCGGGGCGGGGCGGGGCGGCTGCCACGGGGTCGAAGCGGCGG